>JAQPZY010001186.1:755000-777500 GCA_029931535.1 Margaritifera margaritifera
GTAGTCTGGAATGTACTGATATGCCCGAATGATATATTCCAGAATATCTTTGAATGAATTCACATCAATCCCAAAGTCAAGTATTAATCCAAATTTGAGAATAAGCACATTTTGTAATTCCAATGAATATTGCAAAAAAATAATTCCTCTCTCTGAATATGGTCTGATTTTCACAATTGTAACATCTGATTACTAAAATAAAGTCCTTACTAGACTGATCTTAATAATATGAAGTTTAGTATAGGAATCTTGTTTAACAAACCTGTATAAATATAAGGATAAGTCGTCTGACAGAATATTCTAGAATATGAGTAACTCTAATGGACAATCACTGTGTGTACCTAACTTTGCTCACGTAAGACATGGGAAATTCCAGTCTACGTACTAAATGCTATGTAAACAAGACTGACCTTGGACTCAAATGCTGTAAATATGTTGTTTAGTAAAGGATTAAAGTACAACTTACTTCATGGACACATATTATAAATTCATAAATTAAATATACCTAACAATATATATGAATGAATAAGTTGTTGCCGAAGTATACGTCTAAATTATGTTTCGAAGTTTAGAAGAATTAGTGATGATTTGCTTGCTTTAAATATACTTAGAAGAAAAGTTAGCGAAGCAATATTCGCATAGATCTTAAGTATACGTTCCGGTTGGACACGGTTTAATCGCTCGATCAACATTTTTTGCGAGCTTGCTCCTCAAGAAATTTAAAGAGAAAAGAATTGACATTTTCAACCCGTTTTTATCGCACAAAACCGTTACTTTCACTTGAAATGGTGGTACCATCAGTACGAGTCTACAGTAATGGATGTTTGTCTCGTTCTAGTGTGACGTCATATATAACACCAAACTGAGCCTAAGTCAAGGGAGGTAATGCAGTAGTGTTTTTGGACAATCTAACTCGCCACTAACTTTAGCCCTAAATTTAGGCAATATGGTGGAAGTAAGTTGTACCAGAGAAGCGGATTTTTAATTTATAAATATTGTTCTACTAAAGCATGAAACATTTGCTTAATGAAGATTTTCTCCATATCTGACCTTTAAATAAGGAAGAAAAAGTCACCAATTGTTTCAAATACCATCACAAAACACAAACATACTATACTATACTTACGCACACAGTTCGTGGGAAAAGCAGCGAAATTTAAAAGGTTTTTCCTTAAAAACTTGCTTCATGGCTTTGCTCGGATGCATAACTCTAGATAATTATGCATTGAAAAGAAAATAATCATCTCATCATAGTTTCGTACTCAAAGGGACTTGCTAAATTAGAATTGGAACCAACTATCTGGCATTCAAACCGGTGTAATGGATTGTATGTTTTGTAATGAAATTCATATTTTATCTTTTATGCAGCAATGTATCCGTGTACTAATTAAACTTAATTTTCTGGATACCGGAAGCATGCTCCAGTTTTAATTTAATTATGTATATAATTTAAATAGTTTTATTTACTGGTTTCATTCCACTGTAGCTTTCACCTGTATTGTGCAGTTTTAAGCACTAGCTGGACTGGTATAATCAATACAGAAATTATTTGCTCTACAAATCAATAGTATCGTTGTGTATACATATCAATGGTCACAGTGGATTACTGTCATTCTCAATAAACTGAAAAGAATGAGAATTACCAAGGTCGAAATGGGATTTTAAACTGCTTCTCCGTATTTCAAATTGTATATTCTTCTTCGTTACCTTTGTTTTATATCTTAGATTTTATTTAACTGATTCAAAAATAGTGTACAATGTATGTTTCATAACAGATGTTTGGACTCTTAAGAAAAACGTGAATCAAAAAGACATGGGAAATATAATATTTATAGAGTAAGAAATTTTAGGTTGGAAATAACTTTATACGAGAGAGTCCTTGCATTTCCATCTAAGACAAAAGAATGGCTGAAAAGCTATTGACACGTTCAGGATACTAATAGATTTGTTTGAAGTTTCGGATTGAGTGGTCTAGTCTCAGATATTGGTTTCAGGCGTTCCATAAATTGGTGAGAGTGGAAAGAGTCTTTGACGTAAGTTGCTATTCCAACATGCTCCGATAATACTGAAGTTGAACCTCGCAGATGTTCAATGGTTATCTTGGATGTACAGCATGCGTAATAAAATGTGATAGTTCAAGAAATCCAATAAATGCAACATGATTGGACCAACGATTCTTCTTGGTGACGAATGAAGCAATATTAGGCGGAGAACATGTATTATTTCCGAATCTCAGACTGATTTCGCTAAAAATGTAATGGCCAGACGAAAATTGGACAAACAGTGTATGTGATCACATTTATGGATGTTGTGATTTTGAATACAAATAGTTTCATCATATTTCGTTTTCAGTTTCATGAGATTAAATTTTTTAAAGACTGGAAAACTTCCAATATAGGAAACATATTTGAAAGAGTGGAAAATTTTCATGTAAATGATCATGTTTATGTTTCCATTGATTCATGAGCAAAGCCTGGGAGTATCATTCTCTCAACATTTTGTGAAAGATATTCTACTCTAAGTAAACGGAATTTAGGACTTTAAAACAACAACTTCTATTAGACACTTCGTTGCGGACAATTGTACAAAAAGAGGATGACGAAAGAGTCAAATGTTACAAATATAACAAGTGGTAGCGCCGGAACATATGAATTCTACAAGGTAAGATATCTCCTTCTCTCTGGGTCTTTGTCTCTTTGTTTGCCGCTCCTATGTTTGTTTGCCCCCTGAAATAAAATTTCTTCTTTTTTAATTCAGATTGTTTAAATCATCTGAAATGCAAAGATCACGTGTTTAACAGGAGAAAGGTATCAAATTACACTCATGTTGTTCATTGTAATATTTACTACTTAGAAAAACATTGTTTTCTTTAACACGAACGTAAAGTGTATGTTTGTTTTGTTTTGTTTTATTTGTTTGGTTTTGGGCGGGTGTTATTCTTGCTGATGTATTTTGTTTGTTTGTGTGTGTGTTTGTTTGTTTTTTTCTTTTTGTGGGGGGGGTGCATAGAGTGAAAAGTAATTTTTGAATCTATGTGACAAGCCACATAGTAAATGTTTTACACAATTTTGAAATAAAATGACACTATTATTTCAAACATTATATATATATATATATATATATATATATATATATATATATATATATATATATATATATATTATGACACCTAACTATATTTTGCCAAACAGAGGAAATTTTTTGTATTGCATAAGTTTAGTGCACCATGTGAGTTTATTCTGCTAAGAATTGTTAAAAACAGATGAAAATACAGGTTGTTGCAAACACCTGTCATTAACAGGAGCTTGTTGTTACGTGCTGTTGCGATGGCTTTTTTGTACACTCTTTGAAAGCAAGAGGAATAATTCAATTATTGTATGACAATGTCGGACTTTTAAGCATGCCCTCAAATTTCTTTGAATAATTCGTCATGCATATACCTTCGATCGTGTCACAAAATACTAACCACTGCATCCGGGAACTTTTCTTATAAGTCTGGACATCTAATTATATCCTCTTGTGTCCTAATTAGATAGAATCCTATAAGTTACGTGTTGTGTCCTATGCTATTTTCATTGCTCTCTAAAACAGTGTATGAGGAAGACAAGGAGAGTAAAGGCCAGACCAGATCACTTTTTTAATACACAAAAGGGCTGTGAATCCATTAAATCGTTAATCATTGGTTGTATTCAAAATATATTTTTAATATTTATTATCTACTATTGTATGAAAAAACAAGTTTAATTATGCACTGAAGTCAAAAGCAACTATCGTTATAACAGAACCATACTTGGAGACTTCGGGCCTTGTCTTTATTAGCATCGTTATCTTTCTAACTCAACTGGCCCGGAATCTGCTACCTGATTAATTTAATTACTACCAAAAGGCTTCTGTGCAGTGATTACTCTATCGGTCACTTTGTTTATCCATTAGCCGCAAGCTGCTGTGTTTGGCGGTCTCTTGACGTCTTATTGAACCGAACAACTTGCTGAAAGGTTTAATAATCCTACTAATAGACCAGTGCTATAAATTGCTGCCATCTCTGCCTCTAGTTCATGATGGAATTCGTTGTTACCACCCTAATACTGAAAGGTCCAAAGTAATTAGCTTATCAGACTGCAAAGTTTACAGGTTTTTTATATCTTTATTTGTCAAACACATAATGCCTTGAGTGTAATGTGACCTAATATCTGATGAAGGCATCAGTAAATTTTTTTTTTTTTTTTTTTTTTGTGGTTTTTTTCGGGATGGGAGTGTTATTTTTTTTAAAAATATTTGTACACAATTAAGGATTTTAATACCGATCTTGTTTGATTTGATACATATTGTCTGAAATACCTCCGATGTATCATTTTAATCTGGATTCACATTGTCACAAATTGCAAATTAATAATATTTCCCATATACTCAAATGTTAAAGCATTCTTTCACTCCTTCTGTGTTATCTTCTAATTACTATGTTGTCAAACGTAGTATTAGACGCAAGCAAATGTAAAATATTCCTTCCTCATTTAGAATTAAACGCAAGTAATTACGGTTTGTTCCTAAATCTTGGTGTATTCCACAAAAAGCAGATGCCTACAAAACTGTTATATTTGGTGTTATCTTTGATGTCTTCTGTCATGTGCTTCACGTAACATGCTGTGGTTCATTTAGTTCATACAACTTCATAAATGTTCTGTTTGTAATTTCCTTTACTCTCGATCACGGGCCGGAAGAAGAATATTTTTCTCATCGTTTCATTTAAAATAAATAAGTCACAGCAAGTTGTAAAAAAAAATATACGCTAGATATTAGTGGAACATGGGAGCAAATGCTAGCTTATTTAAAGTTAACAGTTATAGTCTCAACATATAGGTTAATAAATTGGACACCTTCTTCAAAAAGACGTCACAGACGGTGTTGTGCATTATTATGCCTTTTCCTCTATCTGTCGTCTGTTTACGCGTTAGTCTTTTCATTATGTATTTACTCTTCGGTTCTTAATATACGATAAAGCGTTATCCGTTGGTAAGTTGTTAAGTTAGTAGTCTTGGTTACTTTTGTGTGTATTGGTTGTTTCTTGTCTGCTGTCTTTTTCTTTGTTTGTTTGCTTGCCGTTATTCTAGTGTATTATGTTTAGCGTTGACCATGAAACTGTTATGATATACTGTTAACGTGCCTTGATAAAATTTCATTGGTGGTGCTATACAAAACAAAAGAGACAAGATCTGAAAAACGGATGAATCTAATACAAAACCAAATGGCATTTGTTTTTAAGTATAACTTTCTGCTACGAAAATTAAAACAGCTTTGCCATATATATATATATATATATATATATATATATATATATATGTGTGTGTGTGTGTGTGTGTGTGTGTGTGTGTGTGTGTGTGTGTTTATTTGTTTTTCTTATTTATTATTCAATTTTACATCAAACTAAACTAAATCAAACATCAAACTAAACTACATCAGTTTATATTACCTTTATATGTTTTTACATTCCTGTTCTAAGACTTGATATGTCATCACACATTGAAAATATCGGCAGTATAAGGGAAAAATGGACATGGTTAACACTGTATTCTCTCTCCATGGAAGAAGGCAGAGGCATACAAAGGACAAAAATTTCTTATTGGTATGATTACATTGTTTTCAACTCTTTAGACATATTTTCTAACGCTGGCAAAAACTCGTCAGCTACCAGCAATGATCTGAATATTTTGCACTCCAATTTTAATACATGCAGCTATTAAGTCCAACCCCTTTTTCATCATCCATTTTTCAGAACCCCTAAATAATCATAACTTGTTTTGTATAGCATTTATAAAATTGTATTGCCAAGTAATTTACTTCAGCTAGCGAATATCTGATTAACATTCTAGACTTATATATATATATATATATATATATATATATATATATATATATATATATATATATATATATATATATATATATATAAAGGAACATTTGTAGAAGGCATTCGTAAAGTTCCACACTTAAATGTTTGAATACTAAATTTACCATAGGCCTTCATTATGATACGTTATGTTCAATCTGCTGTTCATCATAGGCTTCCATGAAGACAAGTTATGTTCAATCTGCCGTTTATCATAGGCGTCCATGAAGACAAGCAATGTTCAAATCTGCTGTTCATCATAGGCCTCCATTATGACAAGTTATGTTCAATCTGCTGTTCATTATAGGCTTCCATGAAGACAAGTTATGTTCACTCTGCCGTTTATCATAGGTCTCCATTATTACAAGTTATGTTCAATCTGCTATTCATCATAGACTTCCATGAAGACAAGTTATGTTCAATCTGATGTTCATAATTAAGTCATGCTACTCGTTTGCGACGTTATACTTTTATAGAATCGTATTCCAGAATAAGCTAGACATTGTTAAACATGTTGAGAAGTAAACTGAAATAAAATGAAATGAGTCATAATTTCCACAGATTTTTAAATAAAGTGTCAATATGGGACTTTTTTCGTGGGAACTCATTTATGGTCATCTACTGTATATTTTCTGACTGCGCTGGCATGATAAAAAAAGTTCCGCCAGAATAAACAATGATGTGATTTTGATATACAAACGAAATACCCCATGCTATTATCTCACTTGTTAGCGTAATTACAAGATTCCTTCTATACAGAAACTATTTCCGCAAGATTGAACCCCATTCTCACATAAATTAGATCGATAGACCTAACTATGAAACTCACAAACAGGTCCTAGCAAGCCCTAAATGATTCTTATTGGGATTTATTTGTTTGTTTCTTTTTTTCAGTTTTTTGGGGGGTTTTTTTGTTTTTGTTTGTTTTGTTTTGTTGTTGTTGTTTTTTTTATTTTTATTTTTTTTTTGGGGGGTAGGTCAGGTGATGTTTTACACTTTCCCATGAAATATTGACAGATACATATGTATATATTGATGAAAGTAGGTAGACACTTAGTTTGGTGGTTAGGCACTTTTAAGAAGTATATTATCGTTAAGTATATAGCAATATTTCAAACGGTTTATGAACATCTTTAGTTTTTTTTTTTTTTGCTCTTTTGAAGATAAAAGAACTGGGAAAAGTCGTATTGTTTAATGTGGGGTATATCGTAATCTTGTCAGCTAAATTCGTATCAAATCCTCATCAGCAAAAGTCGCGTTGTTTAATATGGGGCATGTCAAATCCTCATCAGCTAATGGTCGTGATGTTTGAAATGGGGTATAGCAAATCAAATCCTTATCGGCTAAAGGTCGTGATGTTTGAAATGGGGTATAGCAAATCAAATCCTTATCGGCTAAAGGTCGTGATGTTTGAAATGGGGTATAGCAAATCAAAGCCTTATCGGCTAAAGGTCGCGATGTTTGAAAGTGGGTATAGCAAATCAAATCCGTATCGGCTGAAGGTCGTGATGTTTGAAATGGGGTATAGCAAATCAAATCCTTATCGGCTAAAGGTCGTGATGTTTGAAATGGGGTATAGCAAATCAAATCCTCGTCAGTTAATGGTCGTGATGTTTGAAATGGGGTATAGCAAATCAAATCCTTATCGGCTAAAGGTCGTGATGTTTGAAATGGGGTATAGCAAATCAAATCCATATCAGCTAAAGTTTTAATGTTTAATATGGGGTATATCAAATCCTTATCAGCGAAAGATCGAGTTGTTTGATATGGGGTATATCAAATCTTTATTAACTAAAGGTCGTGTTGTTTAATATGGGGTATATCAAATCTTTATTAACTAAAGGTCGTGTTGTTTAATATGGGGTATATCAAACCTTTATTAACTAAAGGTCGGGTTGTTTAATATGGGGTATATCAAATCTTTATTAACTAAAGGTCGTGTTGTTTAATATGGGGTATATCAAACCTTTATTAACTAAAGGTCGTGTTGTTTAATATGGGGTTCATCAAATCTTTATTAACTAAAGGTCGTGTTGTTTAATATGGGGTATATCAAATCCTTATCAGAAATGTGTTATGAAATGAGGATAATAACTGTGACATATACCTCATCTAGCAGTTAAAAGTTTAGCATAAGCTATAGGTCATAAATAACATTTAAATTGTGTCAACAAGCCATCTAAATTACACGAACATATTTTATTTCAGAGATCTATTGCGTAATCTATTACAGCTTATGAGTAAATAATAGAAAAGGTGCAATGCTTAAACAGTGGTTCTCTGGCTGCACTAAAAATCGGGGGTCACTTCCGTCAAACAAAAGTCCCTACAAACAGAAAAAAAATGTGATGATATAACATAGTCTATACCTCTCAAGACAAAAAATGTCAAAACTATGATACATCCGACAAGTGACCAAATGTAGTTAATTGCCACAAAGACACAGTCTGATAACAATATAATTTCTGTGTGAACAAACGAGTTACGGTTTAAACCTGGCGTCTAATTTTATAGATGGTAGTTGGGGATTCGTGAGACAGAAATTGTGCTTTCCATGTATCGAAATTTTGGAAAGCGATGGCCTCAAAATCTTCTGCCTACGTAAATTTTGGATGAGTAATGAGTTCTGGAAAACATATTGCCTTTCTTAAATGTATAGCTTGCAACGCTGGCTATTGCGGGAATTTGTAAATTGAGCAATTTATGGTTCGGTACATTTTAGTGACTTCAGCAGCTAAATATCGTGCCTCTTTAGTCACAGAAGTTATTTTACATGGAAATTTACTTTTTCAAGCCATGTTCTTTCCTCTTTGAGTCAAATTTAAATAACACGTTAAGAATTGTCCACGACTCACGGATGCTTAATTTAAGGATGTTTGGCACGAGATTTTGAGCGGTTCAATATAATATGGCAAGCAGTAAGGTTCAACATATATGAAAATTGTATAACTTATGATATATTAAGCATATTGTCTTGTCTTTGCACCTAAGAGACTCGTTTTTTCTTTCAAAATATTTGGTTACTCAGTAAACTTTGATAATGTAGACTTCAATAACTTGAATGCTTTGTATAATTTCAATGTCACAAACGCGTTAATAACGACTGTAAATGTCTCAATATCGGTGACGTCACATGAAAAGTCGGCGGTAGATGTCACAATATGATATTTACAGATCACTCTAAAAGTTGCGCGGCCAGTAAATGGAATAATTTGTTACATTTAATGTTGTTGTGCCATTTGCTGTTATTGTGACAATTAGTGTTGATCCTGCAACTACAGATGCCGCAAATTGTGACAATTAGTGTTGAGCAAGTACAACAACGAGCCCGTGCATCTATCAGTACGTCTGTCCTCCTATAACTCTCGTATTATATTGCATATGGATGATTAGTATATATCTTTATACTATATATATTTATACCCTACTATATTTATACTATATATATTTATACTCTACTAGACTATATTTATGCTATACATATTTATAACTCTCATATTATATTTCATATGGATGATTAGTATATATCTTTTAATATGTACCTACCTACATATCCATCAATCCACACATCTCTGTATCTGTCTCTATATCTGTACATTTATCTATCTGTCTTTTGTCTGTCTATGTATCTATCTGTCTCTCTCTCTCTCTATCTCTCTCTCTCTCTCTCTCTCTCTCTCTCTCTCTCTCTCTCTCTCTCTCTCTCTCTCTCTCTCTCTCTCTCTCTCTGAATAGCAGACATTTACCAGAACTTTGTTAAGTATAGTGACAAGCTTGCAAGTAGTTTGTAATCGCCGAAAAGTCTTATTTACACTACATTCACAATTCTTTTCAGAAATGGGTAAAAGTGATACCAAAATATTTTCTGTGCTGTTTAAAAATGGTCTTGTTACTATTACATTTTAGCTGATTACAAGCTTAATAAATGCGTAACCTAATTCTATCCAATGCAATAACTCGCGACATTATGTACGACTTCAATTCTACTCATCATTAAAGCCGTCAGAGACCTTCTGTAAATGAAGGTTTTCCTCGAATATTTTGTAAAAAAAATAAAGTTGTAAAAGCTATCCATGAAATGTTCAAAAGGGTTCAATTCGGACGATCGGACACACAACGACTATTTCTTTGTTTTAGCTGCGACTGGCGGTAATTTTAAAACGTTTGTCTCTGGTTTTCAGACTTCTTCTTCAATGTCATCTGTGATATTTATGGACGTTTGTGATATTTACTGTGTCAAAAGCGCATTTCGCAAAAAACTGAAAATGCTGTACTGCCACTAAATGTCACAATTTCATGGTGTGACATTTGCCGGTGTTTGTGACATTTACCGACGTGTGTTG
Organism: Margaritifera margaritifera; assembly: GCA_029931535.1. NCBI lineage: Eukaryota > Metazoa > Mollusca > Bivalvia > Unionida > Margaritiferidae > Margaritifera > Margaritifera margaritifera. The sequence continues at coordinate 765,228 of JAQPZY010001186.1, forward strand.
TCACCGGTAGATGTCACTTGTATATTTACGGACCGTTGTGACATTTACAGGTTCTACAATGCTTGGTTTTGGAGTAAAGAACTCCAATTTTTCGTATTCATTACCCACAAAACCACAAACACTGACCACTCGAATACCGCTGATTAAGCAGGTCATTGTCTATAAAACTCACACATTGTCCACTCGAATACCATGGATTAAGCAGGCCAATCTCTGTAAAACTCACATATTGACACTCGAATACCATGGATTAAGCAAGTCAGTGTCTATTAAACTCACACACTGACCACTAGAATACTATGGATTAAGCAGGTCAATCTCCTTAAAACTCACACATCGACCACTCGAATACCATGGATTAAGCAGGCCAGTCTCTTTAAAACACGTCCCTATCCAGTTACTAGAATTCCTATCCACAATTCAAATTAAAAACCCACCGGTCAGCTAATCGTCATCACAAATTGCAGGTGATAGCATATTACGAAGACAAGATCTGACAGAAACTCTGTGCAACCAACCACACACACACACGCGCACGCACACACACACACACACATATATATATATATATATATATATATATATATATATATATATATATATATGTGTGTGTATATATATATATATATATATATATATATATATATATATATATATATATATATATATATATGTGTGTGTATATATATATATATATATATATGGTGCTTACGGCCAAGACGATAAGTACCGTAACCCGCTGACTCGGGTTCGAATCTCCGTAGAGTAAAAATTAAAAAACAGTCAAACCTGTATAATAATATTATTTATTCTTATTTAAAAATTATGTTAATGTTATCAAGCATTCTCCTGTAGGATCCAGGGATATCACTTTACACTCTGTTTATATATATATATATATATATATATATATATATATATATATATATATATATATATATATATATATATATATATATATATATATATATATATAACCTTTTCATCAAAAATACAATTTTGTATTTTATATAATGTTAGATATTTTCCTGTGCAAACCTGTTCGGTCACTGCTATAAATAATAAATATAAATGTGAGCAGCTTTTACAATGCGGTGACTCTATGGGAATTTGTTTTTTCCTCAATCTTTATTAGAATGCTGTATCTATAATATATATATCTTGCCTCTCTAATCTATCGATTTGTAACATCGCCTATATTTCTTGATGCACATCCACTTCAATCTCTCTTTCTCTTTATCACTTGTTCCTTTCTTTTCCGGAGCCGCGGTAGCTCATCTAGAATAACGTCAGACTCGTAAATCCACGGGTCGCGGGTTCGTTACCGGCCCAAGCCATCCCGGGTCTGCTACCCCGGTGTGTCTTTGAGAAAGTAACTTAGCTCCCATTTCCTTGGCATGTTATAGCCAATAGTGTGTAAAAAGTGCCGTTAAAAACAAACAACAAGAGAGAATTTTTTATTTTGCTTTTGTTACTTTGCTATCAAGTTGGTCCAGAACATCAATTAGTCATCTCAGCAGTAACATAGTTCGGGAAGTGACTCGTTATGTTATACATGACAAAAATCTTTTGCGTGTAATTACAAACGTGAGGTAATCAAACTTGAAGTTATATTTTCAGCTCGTAGAACTTAGAGTTTCGAAGTGTTACTATATTTAGAATATACAGTATTTACTCTTTTTTTTATCTTTTTCCTTCCTTTCTTTTCTATTATTCTGGTCAAAGAACGTCAGATGGTCTTGTCAATATTAACCGTGTACTGGAAGTGATTCGGTATGGTTCATTTAAAAAACAATATGTAGCGGATAATCGCAAAACTCAGACTAAACGAAAATTCGTTGTTAAATTTTGAGTTCGTAGCACTTCGAGTTTCGAAGTGCTACTGTATTTAAAATATACAGTATTTACTCATGTTCAAAAAGTCAAAGGAATAATTTACTTATTAGATACTACTAATCGTAATTGTAAAATGACACAATGTAACTCTTCATTTCCATTTTATATTAATTGAAGATGAATTGGACCTCAACCAACCACGATAATAAGAACGTATATTCAGAATTTCTCATTTGTAGGACAAAAGAACTATCTCTAACTAAACTTTATTTTCTCGAAAAAGTGATAATGGCAGCAAACTGCTGATTTCCTATACACCAATGTACGATATGCTACTGTTCATTTAACCAACGGAATTCTTAGAGATGAACCGTAGCAGACCAGGCCTAAGTTTCACCAACATAAGTTTTAAGTTAAGTCAGACTTAAAACAGTTTATTAGTCAATTATTTACTCAGATTCAAATTTCAGCCTATCAGATCGCTGGATTTTAAACTTAAATTTAAGTCTCGACATAAGTTCTGTTGGTGAATTTTCGGCCTAGTCTGACTTTCGCAACAAAAAAAAAAAAAAAAAAACGCACATAAATTGAGCCTGGACTTAAAGGCAGAGATCAGACACAGTTTGATTGACATTATTGGCAAATGATGCCAGTTACTGTGTAGCAGTATATCCAAACCTGACCAGCAAATAATAGATTGTGATCTTATCGAAGGTCATGGAGAGTACCAGTATTTACTGTGCGGTATAAGTTATATATCTACTGCACGTTCAGTTATTATATCTAAGGTATATACATCGTTGTAGGTAAATTCCTGCTTGAAATGCCAAGAGGATGTGCTAATAATATATTTGTATTAAATGCACCTATCATCAGGAGCGGACATTATTTTGAAATATGCAGAAATGTAAATTACATGATATTTTTTTTTCCAGTCAATAATAATAATAATAATAATAATAATAATAATAATAATAATAATAATGATAATAATTAGTAGTAGTAGTATTAGCAATAACAACACTCTCTGAAACTCAATTTTCATCACATTCACAATTCAAACAGTTGCAATCGGTTAACTTTTGCCTCGTTCACCTTTTTTGCGGACTTTAAGTGTCAAACAGTTGACCTCTTTCCTCAACACTGCATTAGTTGGATTAAAAACCACACCCGTCATACAACCTGCATAGATATTCGAATCTTTTGTCATATTATCTGAAGGATTTCGCCTCTTGTACATAGATAGCAACAACCGTTTTATTGCATTAAATATAGACTCCATTTGTTTATAAATAAACCACACACACATAACGCTCAAAGGTTGCTCTGACCATTGCATGTTTGACAAGACATAATTGGTTAATACTAGTATTATTCGTAACCATAGAAGCATATGCATATTTGACAAGACTGAATTGGTTAATATTAGTATTATTCATAACCACATAACCATATGAAGCTTTGTCAAGACTGAATTGGTTAATTCTAGTATTATTCACAACTATGGAAGCATATGCAGGTTTGACAAGACTGAATTGGTTAATTCTAGTATTATTCATAACTATGGAAGCATATGCAGGTTTGACAAGACTGAATTGGTTAATTCTAGTATTATTCACAACTATGGAAGCATATGCAGGTTTGACAAGACTGAATTGGTTAATACTGGTATTATTCATAACTATGGAAGCATATGCAGGTTTGACAAGACTGAATTGGTTAATGCAAGTATTATTCATAACTATGGAAGCATATGCAGGTTTGACAAGACTGAATTGGTTAATTCTGGTATTATTCATAACTATGGAAGCATATGCAGGTTTGACAAGACTGAATTGGTTAATTCTGGTATTATTCATAACTATAGAAGCATATGCAGGTTTGACAAGACTGAATTGGTTAATTCTGGTATTATTCATAACTATGGAAGCATATGCAGGTTTGACAAGACTGAATTGGTTAATTCTGGTATTATTCATAACTATAGAAGCATATGCAGGTTTGACAAGACTGAATTGGTTAATTCTGGTATTATTCATAACTATAGAAGCATATGCAGGTTTGACAAGACTGAATTGGTTAATTCTAGTATTATTCATAACTATGGAAGCATATGCAGGTTTGACAAGACTGAATTGGTTAATTCTAGTATTATTCATAACTATAGAAGCATATGCAGGTTTGACAAGACTGAATTGGTTAATTCTAGTATTATTCATAACTATAGAAGCGTATATCCAGTGGTATAAGAGTAGTTTTATTTTACTTTATAGACGTGCAGTGAAACCTGCTATTGGAAACTATCTCTTTTGTCAATAGAAATAGTTTCTTAGAGCAGGTGTTGTTTAAATGCTTATGTATTACATTATTTTTTTAAAAATAATATGTATCTATCAGTATCCGTTTGTAACGAATATCGATCATACTAGCATGCATATCAAAATCTTAGAAGATGAAACCATCACAAATACATTCAAAAGAAGCTACACACCGGAGTTGATGCGAGCTACTTATCAAAAAAGGAAGGTGATGCTACGTTCTGCATTAGGTGAAAGTAAGACGGTTGCATTCCAATCCCCTTGTAAAATACGAAATATTCTGTCTGGTAATATAATGATTAAAAACGAATCAGAATGCTCTCTCTCTCTCTCTCTCTCTCTCTCTCTCTCTCTCTCTCTCTCTCTCTCCATATATATTTCTACTATGTGACCTTGCTAATTATCAAGTATATGTCAGAGGTGGGAAGCTTTTAAGTACGTACAAAAACATACACAGACATAGTACAAGTAAAACAGCTCTACAATGTCAAATAGATATCTACCCAAACCATGCATGTACCGAGTCTTTCTTGTGTCTGTGGTGAAAGTCTTATACAAAGGTTCATATGATTGATTCTTTTCTTCCTGAGTGTAGCTGTGAAGTCTCTTCCTATATGTACTCTACCTCTAATAAAGTGAGACTAGCTCTGGTTTCAATTCTATTTATATTATATTTATTTGATGGTTGCCTGTTGTTTGGCTGGTCATTTCTAGTGAAGCCGATGCTTGTTGAACGATCTTAGGGCTGATCAGATATTTTATGCTGGAATGCCCAGCTGTCAAGATAGGGAGATTGATAGATCCTGGATAAAATAACCCCTGGAATATCCAGCTGTCAAGACAGGGAGATTGATAGGTCCTGGATAAGACAACCCTGGGAGGAAGTAATTGGTTTTATTGTACAACTGATCTCGCATATAATGCAGCCATCTGACTGGCTGACATTTTTAACCTGAATGAAGCCTGACAAATCATATGTCCTAGGTCAAAACGTGTTATAAAACTTATGTTGCTTAAATTAGGGTCTGGAGTTCTATGTGTTGCCTTTAATGAAAGAATGACTTAAGTCTAAGGAACTTTGAAATTTCTATATGTATTACCACCACGTGTGATTGGTTCCCTTGATTAGAAAGCATTAGGTTGGCGTAAATTCTTTTAATTTGTATCCAGAAACATAACTTTGTAAACTTGTCAATTCTTTTTATTCATCTTAAGTAGCATATTCTTCTCTATAACTATTTTCTATAACTATTGGACATGAGGAAAGAGAGAGAGGGAGCATTTTCCATTAATTTTTTAAGAGGTCAATATATTAGTATTTCTCAACAGATTAGTTTCAAATAGTATGTGTGCAATCGTAATAACTAGGAACTGGAAATTAATTGAATGTGTCCTCACACAAACACATGTCAAACTGATATAATGTCGACTGAGTTATCAGCTTTTATTTCCTGCAAATTTTATAAGAATGTGTTGCTTCATGGATACTTTCAACCTGTATCTAAATTAAGCCTACATTGTGTCTTCAATAAGCAACGTTTCTTCAAAGTTGAAACTACGTGCATTCTTTACCTTTAGTCTAGGCTTCATTGCATTATCAACGTGCCATTATTCAACTTCGCTACTATTTTCGGAAGGTTTTTGTGAAACATTAGCATCATTAATAGATTCAATAGAGATCCTAATGTGGTCTTTAGTATTGTACGTAGGTATTATGACCAACTAAATTATGTTAATCCTTAGTGTAATAGTCGCGTTAAGTTAATTAAGAGTTTTTAAAAGGTCAATTTCAGATATGTTTTCAGAAAGCTGTCCGCTATGGCAGTTATCATCCCGATTCTTCTAAAGACACTGTTGCAAATAATGGTCGAGACAGGCGATAATAGCTGCGTTGTACAAAAATAGAATTTGTTTCGAAATCTTGTATAGCCCCATAAATCAAGATCTATAATTCAATAACGATAAATAGTATACCAAGAAATAAATCATCTTTAACCAGTAAGTGCATTCAACAACAAAGATCGACAATAGTATCCTTGTTGTTGGTCCTTTCGTCAAATTATTTACTTTGTCCTCGTCCATGTGAAAAATAGGTACGGGTTTTGCATGCACGGTGCTTACACCGTATCGACATTATGTCACTCGTCAATCCCTTGAATCGACGATATATGCACGATGATGTATGAATGTCTGATGTGGGCAGAACCCTAATCAATATCCAAATGAAACGTAAAACACCAGGTCATTATCTCTATTTATACCATTTCCTTCCATATCAACAGACTTTGCTCTTTGTGAACATCAGAGAATGTAATAATTACCCAGTCCACTGCAAAAGTAACTATTCTGAACATTTGGAATAATATTTCTAAGGTAGTGTTAAGATAAATTCAAAACAATTTCCATATCTGTGCGTGTACATCTCGCACCTACGTTCGAACAGTGTAACACCAGACCTGTATTTCGTAATGCGCCGATAGATAAGAGTCATCGCTGTTAACACTAATGGCGATTTCAAGCGAACAGTGTAATATTACTACAGTTCTATGTCAACTCTTGGACAGTTCGATGCTACCCTTACATGGGAAAAGACGGTACGTGACAATAAGGGTCCCAAGAAGCTGTGCATTGACATATTCAACAGCTAGTTTGTTACCTGAATCAATCAGCGTCCTCAATACATGTTAGAATTAACACATCTGTGTTTGCTATCAACCTGCTAACATAATTGAAATAGAAATACTGTTAGCACCATTACTAGATGATTTTCCCTCTTTGAATGGATTTTAACACCAGAATTCTTTAGTGCATCGTTACTCATGGTTAAAATAAATTTAACTACCTTTCAGTTCAGGTTTTGTTTCCGGAAGTAAAGGTTGATTTTCATAACTAAATGCACGAAAATTGTGTCCAAATATCAATCAATGTACCCTTGTATGACTCCGGATCTCAGTTGGGATGAATTCCTTCTTGTCAATATTTTACCGTTAACGGTGAGGCAATAGGTAAAAACCAGAGTTATTTCTGACCTGGACATTTCAATATGACAAGGAGTCCGTGCTTTCAGTGAAATATTGAAGTTTATTGCATATAGTTTAATAAACAAAATTTTCTACCACAGCCTTGACTATGGACACACTATTGTTATAAAGTCAAAAAAAAAGCTGTAGCAACCGGAAATGTGCAGTCCTATATTAGTCAGATGCCTATATCCATGATGGATATATCTAATCGTTTTCAATCATATACAATTTAATCACACAGACCTCTCGCACATACAGTATAGAATGTATTATATATATATATATATATATATATATATATATATATATATATATATATATATATATATATCCACACACATACACACAGTATAGGGTCATACTACTAATGTTCCCGTTATCCTGGGACAGATTTGTATCAATAATTCTGAAAAGGCTATAATTCCCAGGAGTAAATAGTATTATTAGCCTTTTATGACCACCAAATCCTCGTATTATTCTGAATTTAATTGTGTCATGTTTTCTATAAAATTCCAATCAACTGTGATAACACTATGATAATGGAACGCGCTAATTCGAGGTTTCGGTCAATGTCTGTATCGGTATTTAACTACCTTTTGCGAGTACTTCGCTATATTAATGACTCCTATGGTACCATATGGCTTCCCTAGAAGCAGCTGCTAATTGGTAATTGTACCACCAAGCCTTAAGAGTCTTCAGCCTCGAGACGTAAAATTGAACTTAACAGCTGGCTGTAGGGTTTTACAATAGAATAATGGAAGGATGTTACAAAATGCTGCAATCTCTACCTCCGGCTCTTGATGGATGACGTGCTGCGATAACACCACAAAGCCCTCAGTAATTAAAAGCTCAACCTAAACGGTCTCACAAAATTGTTTGGACTCTTTGTGATTATCAATGCGTCAAGGTACTCCAATTGGTCATATTTCACACTGATACCAACGCCTACAACAGGAAGTTTTATAAACCATAATATCTATATTTGACCCAAACTATTACTATCAATGGTGACATCACCCAATAGGATGATTTTGGTTTAAATAGATGTAACTTAGAATATTTCAAACATGTGTGTACAGTGTTTTAACTTTGTTTATTTCACGTGGATTACACAGCAAGGACTGCCAACTTATAATATGTGTCAGATGATGGCATAATTTGGTCTTAGAGGCTAAGGAAATTTGAGAACCTTGAGAAGACTATCGACCAGATACTTTACACATGTCGAAACCAGAGATCGAAGCCAGAACTGCAGAGCATGAAAGCGAGCATGTTACCACTGTGCCCTCCAGTCCCCTGTAAATAAGTGTTTTATAAAATAACAGCGGTTAATTATAAGACCTAACCATGCCATTATATGTTGTTACTCGAAGCATTTTGCGTAGCGAACACATCACCAACATTACATCTGATCCCCATGTTAATAGAAAGTTGCTGCTTGTATTTATTCCCGAATCATTGGCGATGCACATGAATATGGAGCAACATACGCCCCTGGTACCATGGAATAATTTTACGATGTCTTCAATGTGCAATCTGATCGTGTTTCTAATTAAGAACAGGGAACACTGTAACATCAATTTGGTAAAAGCAGTCTTAAAGTTAATGAAGCAAGCGTCGTTACTGATTTAAGACGCTCCTCAAATATTTCCATAAAAAGAAGACATCTAAATAATTCAATCAGGCATGGAGATTGGTTGGAATGCGCAACTGAATTTTCTTGTTGCTTTACTAAAAATGTCAGAAGTTTGTGGCAAAATATCAAAATAATACGCTGACATAAACTGAGCAAGAGTGCAAAATGATGTTTTTTGTTTTTTTTTAAAGAAGCGTAGCTTAAAGATCAAGGACAAAAGTTAATTTCTTCCTCAGAAGTAAGACGTTGAAGTATCATATAGGCCACTGTTTATATCCGTCTGTTGACATGCTGTTTTATTTCTTTGAATGTACGTCCGTCCGTCTATCTGTATATATGTCTGTTTGTAGTATGTACGTTTGTAGTTAAATGGGTCGGTGTTAAAGTACATGAAGAATTGACCGTTCATAAAATATATAAAAAGAAATAATCCAAGAAAGACAAATAAATTGTTTACTAAAATAGTTCTCGGTTGCAATATACAACGATGACTGAAAACTGACACACTCACATTAAGAAATAGCCCAGGAACTAAGCAGCTACTTTTTCACGATGAAACTGGAATTGCATCGATTTCCATTGCGGTGAAATTTTGATATTATAGACCACTTAATTGTACGTCATCTCTCTATGAGAAACGCATCTGAATTCCCTAACAGGTATATTTGCATACAAATAATACTCAGCTCCTACTAAGCTAAATTTTATCTTTGAGAAAGTGGTTAGCTGGCAAGAAGTAATATATCAAAAATGTCTGCAGTCAAAATGCGTGGTTTGCATCCATTATCACGTTTTGGGAAAAACAACTACTGAGGAAAAGAAATTTCCTCCTTAGAACGAGAAAGGTCAAAGATATATTTGTATCAGCGAAAATTGATGTTGATTACATCAATCATCACCAGATGAATTATCAAGTTATGTTATGTCTAACCATGAAGATAATTACTTTACTCGCAAAAGTTGTTCTTGGTCATTGACCATGCAGCAATCCAGACTAGTTGAAAGATTTCATACAATATTGGAAAAAAATCGCGAGTCCCTCAGTAGTAAAAAAACGACAATGAGCGAGCGATGCATAAGTTAAGTGCTGAAATTCAAAAGTCTCTAAATCAACGTTCATAAAAGACCAAGATTTCGCTAAGCGCTCAAAATCTCATTTAAATCGTGTCATTTCTAATTTAGATATGGATAAAATATCAATGAATATTGTCTACAGGCGTAATTAAAGTCATTTTATCTTCAAGATGCCAGCAATAGAACTAAAGTTTTCACTTGAGACATTTTCCATAATAAAATTGCAAAATATTACTCTAATGACGTCATAGAAAATTATCCAACCACAAAGTACTGATTTTACCGTTACTCAGAAAGGATTGCACTACCAACATTAAATTTTACGAATCAATCAATTTTTAGGAAATTATATTCCCATCATTTTATTTACGTGGACGAAAGATTTAGAAAGGAGAACGGAGAGCGGCACATAATTTGTACTATTACTATCTAGAATTAAACTCTATCCAAATACGAGTGTGTACATGTTTTCTCGGTGATAACGTTTTCGTTTGTGATCTTATATAAAAGTCTCAGTGACAAAGATTGTTCTGGACAACTACCGGCAAATTCTCAAAAAGATATCATCTTAATAGAATGTCAAATATAATTGCTCATCAAGTTTTAGAAGATATTTATATCTTGAAATATGTATATAAAGGATTTAAACTTTATTTGAAATCTGAAAGGGCTTTATGCCAGGATACTTTCTGTCCAATTTCATGAAATTCTGATGAGTGGTCTGTGAGAAGAAATGGATAAAGTTCTTTTTTTTTTCTTTCTATTTAGAGCAAAGGCCATCATATTTGATGGCATATGTGCATCATCTGTCTAAAATTAAAAGGTGTTCATGACAAAGTGCCTACTGTTGAATTTCGTCAAATTCTTTTAAGGGCATTGAGAGAAGGAGGAATACAGAGGTTTATAATGTGTGGCTACGAATCCTCATCATTTTAATGAATTTTAGAGGCTTTTATATAATGATATCTATCCAAGTTGGTGTAATTATGTCGAGTTGGCTTTTTCTTTTTTAGAAGAGGTCGTTTACACAGGGCTTGAAATTAGAATTTTTGTTCACTAACCCAAAGGATCGCCAAAAAAAAATGTTTACTGATCCTGCCTAAAATTCACTGATCCTGAGAAAATCAAACAAAAATCGGTTCAGCTTCTAATTCAACATTTATTATTTATTAAAATCAATTCAAAACAACAAACAACTGTATTTCACAACGACTCATTGAAAGTTGAAAGTTCAAATTCATTTTCTTTATCTGATTCATCATCAGATCTACATCCATAAAGCCTAGTCTCTGGCCTTCAGGTTCTTGGTCCAGAAGCATGCCACAGTCTGATGGCATCTCTTGGGTTATAATCCTTGATGTCAGGTGAGTTAAGGTGTACCACCATAAGTATGATTTCAAAGACGATGTATAAATGTTTTTACATCCATAAACGAATGATAATGAAGTGCCCCATGCACTTTCATATTTCTCTGAATACGCAGTGCAGAAGATCACACCCTTTCCTGTGTCATACTTAGGCCATTCGCATGCATTTTCCCAGTATTTCTGGTACTTTCTTACTCTTTTCTCTTGATCATTGTTCTGATCGCTCTCTCACTTTTCATGTTCTACTTCCTGCGTTTCGTTGGCAGCTGCGCACGTTGCGAAAAACTTCCACGTCGTTTTTCGAACTTTACCTTTGGTTGTCATCATATAGCCACTATTGTGCTTATGTGCCGTAAAATGCTACTACATAAGACACCGTCATACATACATGCTTTCCAGTTGTCACCACACAATCCATTGAATGCTTATTAACAACAACATAAATATTAAAACACGTTATTCGGTATAATTCTGGATATTTTTGTTGAGTCGATCAAAAAAAAAAAATTTGCGATTTCCCTTTACCACACTCTACGTATTTTTTTTTTTTTTTTTTTTTTTTTTTTTTTTATAGTCCGTATTGAAATCAGTGTTTTCGCCAGGCTATTTCTATGTACGCGATGACTGTTTTTACAATATTAAAACACCCTAAGTTTGATATGTGGAATAACACCTGTCCATTTCCGCAGCAGAATTGATTGTACCTTATAAAGTGCAGGATGTTGTATTCCATTAACACAATAAGCAGATCAATCAACCATGAAAGGGAATGGAGTCTAACGTTTTATTTCATACATCAGCCACAAGACCACTTGTCAACTGCTACGATAGCGACCGGTGGAAATTTTCACTATTAGCGACGGCTGTGGTTTTAGTGATCCGTCGTTATAGTCACTGACCTCGCGTTAGCGGATTAGCGTTAATTTCAAACCCTGTTTAAAGTTTATTTATGTTTTCAGCAACGGCCGCCATATTCATGACGTAACGGCATCATTTCTGTAAAATGTAAAAGGCCTCCA
>JAQPZY010001186.1:782500-905000 GCA_029931535.1 Margaritifera margaritifera
TAAATCTTCCTTTAAGGAATTGGGATACCTTAATGTCACTGTAACGATTTGCAGACCACAGCTGCACTCCATATCTCCCTCATAGAATTCGAGCAAAATAAAACCAGTCCAGACTTCTACGTTTAAAAAAAAACAAATATCTGATTTGTCAAGTTCCAGCTGATTTTGTCTTGAAATCAAGCTGATTGATGATGTGTACTTGTAAAAGAAGGAAACCTTAGAGGTAAATACATTTCCATGGAAGACAGCTTTTATGATGTTTGATAAATAGGGCAATTTACCACTGCACAGACTGCACATCGGGCTTTAGAGACTCACACAGATGAAATAGATAAAAAAATTCACGTTTTCCGGTAGTGTAGGCAATGACTGTGTTGGCATACTAAATGCCGATTCGTTGAAAAGGTTCAAGTCACTGGTCGCTCAGAACTTGTCGGCTCAGGCGGAAAGAAGTGTGTATCATATCCTATTGTGAGGCCCAGTAGTGTCAATGCCTCCTGTTTCTCAAGCATACTGCAGCTAAACCAACTGTGTCCGATGTATATCCAACCATGTATCATAGTCTCCCGTATAATGAACCACCTAGAAAGCCAGAACATTCTGCATTAAAACCAGTATGGATTTAGAGCCAAAAGGTCCTGCAAATCACAGAGCCTCATGACCACTGATGACATTGCTAGGAACATGAACAAAGACATTCACGTCAACATGGCCATATTATTATCATTCTCCATAACCATGCCAAAGTTCATCACGAAAGATTGTCACACAAGCTATTATATGATGGAACCAAGAAAGACAGGTGGATTGATTCATTCCTACAAAGCCAAATTCAACAGATCGTACCGGATTGTGCACCATCAACAACCTCTTCCGTATAATCTGGCGTACCCCAGGAAGCAGTAGCTGCTCCAGCTCGGTTACGGATCTACATAATTGACATTGCCGAACACCTATATGCAATTCTTCACCTCTCCGCTGATGACTGTGTACCAACAAATTAGCAACTCCATCAAACAGTATTTTCATTAAATCTTTGTTGTATAGATAATGCTGCCATCTTGACAACATAATATAAAACTTAGCAATATTAGAAGCATACGTATCCTACACAAACCTTTCTCAGAAACACCACAGGTATTTCCCCATACATCAATATTTTTCCCACAAGTATTACCCCATATATCAATGGGTTTCCCACAGGTATTTCCCATACATCAATGGGTATCCCACAGGTATTACCCCATACATTAATGGGTTTCCTACAGGTATTACCCCATATAGCAATGGGTTTCCCACGGGTATTACCCCATACATCAATTGGTTTCCCACAGGTATTTCCCCATACATCAATGGGTTTCACAGAGGTATTACCCTATATATCAATGGGTTTCCCACAGGTATTACCCCATATATCAATGGGTTTCGATCTGGTATCCAATGTGTTCAGCTAAAAGACCGCAAGCATTTTAGGAGAGGCGATACTTGTTACTCGAACAGCCTTAGAGAAAACCACTTATATTCTAAATATTAAATTCCCAACATTGTTATTTTTCAGACGGAACAACTGGTTTTCCTGAGTACTGTTTTCGCCATGATTGTCATCGGGAATACCTTGGTATTGGTGGCTATTGTCATATCAGGGAAGAGAAGATCTCGAATGAATTTATTCATGATCAATTTAGCTTGTGCTGGTAAGAAATTTTCTACCTCATATTTTCACTTCTTTGTATGGTTATTGTAATCTCCTTAACAGAACATGCCAAATGCCGGTATTTAAATAAGCACTAAAGTGACATATGGGTCCTTAGTCCCATACAAGAGACAAGCTTCCACGGCTTAAATAATAAATGTAAGGCAAGCCTGTCCTTATTGAGTTCAGCTTTGTAATCCTCTGAGTAGTGTGGTGTATTAGTTGAAGAATCAAAGACTCATTCTACTGAGATGATGTTGTTCTTTCCAAGAAATAAGTCACAACCACTTTCTTACAAGTACTTTTCACTTTTTAAATTAGTGTTCTTTGAATAAATCAATCAAACATTGTAACTTCATAAATGATTTAGCGATGAAGATACATTCGCACACACAAGAATATGCATTCATACATACATCCATTCATGCTATGTCAAACATACATACCACTTACATTTATTCGTGCACACATACACACGTACGCACGTACATACATTGCGTATATATAAGTGCATGCGTACTGAGAGATATGGATAGGGGCGATATGGGAGGATGGAAATGTAACTTTAGCGACGAAAAAGCAGATGAACGTCCTTTGGCAGGAAAACACGTACTGTGTCACAGACAAACAATACCACACACAATCATTCGTTTTGGAGAGGAAGAAAAAGCAAACGAACGTGCTATGGCGGGTTTTGAATTTGTGTTAGATGCCCAAACCAACGACTCTTTTCAGGACCGCCACTGTATTCCCGAAAAGAGAATACTCGTTATTCATTGATATCTTCTATGTTTGTATTTGTACCTACGTGTATGTTTGCATGTATTTGTATACAAACAGTACCCTCCCTTCTTTCCCTACCCCATTTCCTTTATAAGTTTATATGCAAGTATTTGTATACAAACAGTATCCTCCCTTCTCTCCCTACCTCATTTCCTTCATAAGTTTAAATGCATGTATTTGTATACAGACAGTATCCTACCTTCTTTCCCTACCCCATTTCCTTTATAAGTTTATATGCATGTATTTGTATACAAACAGTATCCTGCCTTCTTTCCTACCCCATTTCCTTTATACGTTTGTATGCATGTATTTGTATACAAACAGTATCCTACCTTCTTTCCCTACGCCATTTCCTTCATAAGTTTAAATGCATGTATTTGTATACAAACAGTACCCTCCCTTCTTTCCCTACCCCATTTCCTTTATAAGTTTATATGCAAGTATTTGTATACAAACAGTATCCACCCTTCTCTCCCTACCTCATTTCCTTCATAAGTTTAAATGCATGTATTTGTATACAGACAGTATCCTGCCTTCTTTCCCTACCCCATTTCCTTTATAAGTTTATATGCATGTATTTGTATACAAACAGTATCCTACCTTCTTTCCCTACCCCATTTCCTTTATACGTTTATATGCATGTATTTGTATACAGACAGTATCCTACCATCTTTCCCTACGCCATTTCCTTCATAAGTTTAAATGCATGTATCTGTATACAAACAGTATCCTGCCTTCTTTCCCTACCCCATTTCCTTTATAAGTTTATATGCATATATTTGTGTACATACAGTATCCTACCTTCTTTCCCGACCCCATTTCCTTTATAAGATTATATGCATGTATTTGTCTACAAACTGTATCCTACCTTCTTTCCCTACCCCATTTCCTTGATAAGTTTATATGCAAGTATTTGTATACAAACAGTATCCTACCTTCGTTCCCGACTCCATTTCCTTTATAAGTTTATATGCGTGTATTTGTATACAAACAGTATCCTCCCTTCTTTCCGTACCCCATTTCCTTTATAAGTTTATATCCATGTATTTGAATACAAACAGTATCCTTTCTTCTTTCCCTACCCCATTTCCTTTATAAATTTGTATGCATGTATTTGTATACAAACAGTATCCTACCTTCTTTCCCTACCCCATTTCCTTTATAAGTTTATATGCAAGTGTGTGGGTATTGATATCAATCATTATACCCTACACTTCATACTCCACTCATTATTTATTATTAATAAGGGGAATTTTAATCTCATGTTTCAAAACTACAACGATATTTTTCTTATTTTAAAGTGGTATATTAGTATATACATTTATTCTGAATACATGCAGGTATTTGGTTCATACATTCAATATATTAGCATGAAGCATATTTACAGAAGTCTGAGAGATGCACACCTGAGGCATATCTATTGAATATGATAATAGTAACGCGTATTTAAAAAGTGTATGAGTATACCAATAATGTAAAGGTTAAATTACTGTGTACTGTAAGTCTATTGGTAATATATAAAGGTTAAATTACTGTGTACTGTAAGTCTATTGGTAATATATAAAGGTTAAATTACTGTGTACTGTAAGTCTATTGGTAATATATAAAGGTTAAATTACTGTGTACTGTAAGTCTATTGGTAATATATAAAGGTTAAATTACTGTGTACTGTAAGTCTATTGGTAATATATAAAGGTTAAATTACTGTGTACTGTAAGTCTATTGGTAATATATAAAGGTTAAATTACTGTGTACTGTAAGTCTATTGGTAATATAGTACCAGAGGACTATCAAAGTTTTCAGACATAAAAAGCAACTTATAAATATAAACAAATCTGAATTAAGTCAATGTTCTTGGGTAAATGAAACGCGTGACAGGGATAAGCTGCAATGGTTCGGTATACAGTTGGATCACTGATTTGCAAATATTTATTAAATTCATATCTATTAGTTTTGAAAATATTACAATTTGACCTTAAATGTTTATACGGTGGACCTCTGATTATGAAATATTCGACATCATAAATACCGTCACAAAACAATACTATTTCTCACTTTTAATATTATTTCTTCTTCCTATATCTGCAGCTAAAGTGTGACTTGGATTTATTAGTCAATACATCTTTAGTCAAAGTGTGACTTGAATTTATTAGTCAATACATCTGTAGTCAAAGTGTGACTTGAATTTATTAGTCAATACATCTGTAGTCAAAGTGTAACTTGAATTTATTAGTCTACACATCTGTAGTCAAAGTGTGACTTGAATTTATTAGTCTATACATCTGTAGTCACAGTGTGACTTGAATTTATTAGTCAATACATCTGTAGTCAAAGTGTGACTTGAATTTATTAGTCTATACATCTGTAGTCAAAGTGTGACTTGAATTTATTAGTCTATACATCTGTAGTCAAAGTGTGACTTGAATTTATTAGTCAATACATCTGTAGTCAAAGTGTGACTTGAATTTATTAGTCAATACATCTGTAGTCAAAGTGTGACTTGAATTTATTAGTCTATACATCTGTAGTCAAAGTGTCACTTGAATTTATTAGTCAATACATCTGTAGTCAAAGTGTGACTTGAATTTATTAGTCAATACATCTGTAGTCAAAGTGTGACTTAAATTTATTTATCTAAATAATGAAACTCTAACTTTAAATTACATCTCTGGCACCAAGTAGTTTTTTAACATCTCAGGAATTCGTGTAACTGTATCTTACCTCATTCACCTCAGACTACCAGTTATGGAAATTAATATATACTAATCGATCTGTCAGAGTTGTCACCCCTACTGTAGCCACATATCACCAAATCTTTTTCTAAATAACAC
This sequence comes from Margaritifera margaritifera, assembly GCA_029931535.1. Lineage (NCBI taxonomy): Eukaryota > Metazoa > Mollusca > Bivalvia > Unionida > Margaritiferidae > Margaritifera > Margaritifera margaritifera. The sequence continues at coordinate 787,808 of JAQPZY010001186.1, forward strand.
ATTTTAACATGAATATCCCAGGTTATTCGCCCTAATTCATCCAATGATTTCAATATATTATAGCATGCGGTTGTATTTAAAAATTCACCAATTTTTCTTTTAAAATATTACTGCACATACAAAATAGAGTATGAAGTAAAATTGCATAGACGCTTGGTTATGTCTCTCTCTCTCTCTCTCTCTCTCTCTCTCTCTCTCTCTCTCTCTCTCTCTCTCTCTCTCACACACACACACACACACACACACACACATGCACACACAATAGCTATTTCATTTTTCTACTTTATCAACTTTGTTGAAATTCTAAATTTTAAATAATTTTCTTACGTGAAAATCCAACATTGCCGCGACATTTTTTAAGTTTTTAGTTGAAACTGAAGTTTCTTTCCTAAACATTAAATGTTGTAAGTGTAAGCAAAAATTGATAATCGAATTTTTTTTTTTAAATAGCAAATATTCAAACCAAAAACAAATTCATCATTGCTATTGTAGACAAAATTGAAAAAGTGTCACTGCGCATATTGGAACTAAGTTAAGAAACAGCTATGCTATCGCCTGACCAACAATATATCACTAAGCAGTAATGTAGCGGGTTCACGGAGTGCATTGGAAATAGTGGAAAACTAACTCTACCTACGATTTTACCTAACATGCATCAACAAGGTATAATGTAGTAGGGTCACTTAGTGCATTGGTTTAAAGTCGACAACGCACTCTACCCCTGGTTTTGCAAAACAATTATCAATATGGTATAAGGTAATGAGTGGGTTACTATGTGCATTTTATTTACGACAACGAAACCTACCTATGGTTTTACAAAACAATTATCAATATGGTATAAGGTAGTGAGTGGGTTACTGAGTGCATTTTTTTAACGACAACGAAACCTACCTATGGTTTTACAAATTATTGCTCAATACGGTATGATGTAGCGGGATCACTCAGCTGAAATTTGTTGAGAACGAATTCTAACTATATTGCTGTAGTGTTCTTTAATAGCTCAGTTGAGCAGACAACAGCAATTATGTGTTTGTCCTCTCCACATTTCATTTTAATCTTACAAATACGTACTGTACTTGAACACGTAAAAGAAGATGAAAACAGGGAGGTTGCGGGCTTGGTGATATCTCCTCTGCAAAAAAGACATTATTGTAAAGAAACTAATATTTTAGTACTTTTACGACCTTTTTAATTAAAAGTTGTACGTTTGCAACATAACAGGTAAGAAAGTAAAAACAACTTGCCCAAAAATGAACTCAAAATTGTCACCGCATGGTAGATAATTTTTTCGTAAAATAGTTGTTGCGCACAATATTGCCTCTAGAAGTGTATTCTATAATTTCAGGATGTAGAGCTGGTTGAGCGGGGTACATTTAACTGTTGATTTTAAAACATAAAACAAATCGTCTTTGGATTCGGTGTTTTATTTTTTAATTCTCTCTCTCTCTCTCTCTCTCTCTCTCTGTGACAATACAATATGAATAATGATATATCTCGCTCTCTTTCTCGCTATATATCGAGTGTGTGTGAGACTGTGTGTTTGTAAAAAGAGTGACTCATTGTCTGTAATTAGTTGTGTATTTGCCTGTGTCTCTCGTGTTCCATTCTCATGCTAAATTTCCATAGGGCCCACTTGTAATTTTCTTAAAAAATTACACGAAAGATAGCATCGAATTGTTTAATTTGTTACTTTGTTTTGACAAAATGTATCAAACAATACAGTGGACAAATGACAAAATATTACTGAATTTCATATAGACTGTTTGGAAAATATTATGTGAATTGGCTTTATCAAAAAAGTTTTGGATTCCCTCTGTCACATTTACCGACTTATTTCAGACACCATTTCCATTGAAACGATGAAAAAGTAGAATTGTAGTTTCGTGATTGTCTTATTTCGTTAGTTCAACAATGTTATTTAACTCTGTGACAAAACGAAATCATGATGGAACATTGGAACCCAAGTCCCGCTAACCAAAGATGTCCACCCTGTAAATATGTTCACTATTAAACTTTTGTATTGCATTGTACATGGTTTGGTTTTTTTTGGGGTTGTTGTTGTTGTTTTTTTTTCTTCTGTTCGTTTTAATTCAGCTACAACTTGGGAATTGTAAAGGAAAGGGAGGGACTGCCTGATCCTCAATCTACATTTTTTATTAGTAAATGAATAGGTTCAACGTGCTGATTTTTAAAAAAAATCGTCTCTAATGGTTATTTTCTTTTAAACTCTCCCCCCCCCCTCTCTCTCTCTCTCTCTCTCTCTCTCTCTCTCTCTCTCTTTTTAACAATAACAGACGTGTGTTTGGATTGTAAGAAAAAATGTGTCTTTAACAGTAAGTCATTGTCTGCAAGTAGGTGGGTGTTTTCCTGCCATAGGACTTCAGTTTACTTTTTCCCTTTGAGAATCAATGTTTGTTTGCAACAATGTATGTGTATCCCGCCATAGAAGGTTCGTCCGCTTTTTTGTCGCTAATGTTGGATTCCCATTTCCCCGAGATCGCCCCTATGCTAACTTATATACATTCAATGCATATATAAATGCATGCGTAGAAACATGTATACATTTATAAATTCATACATACATGCTTAATCATGCAAGCATGATACTTACAATTGTATCCCTTAAATACACATTACATAATTATTACGTCAAAGAAAACGAATGAAACTGTCATTGATAGTATCTCTCTTCTCACAGATTTATCCGTCGGTTGGTTATCTGTACTGACCGACATCATTTGGAAGGTAACCATCGAATGGTATGCTGGGAATGTTGGTTGTAAGCTGGTCAAGTTTGCCCAGGGGCTTGCCACCTTTGGGGCCACGTATGCCCTTGTTGCTCTCAGTATAGACCGTCTTGATGTCATCGCAAGACCACTATATATGATTGGAGTCGGTAAGTGAATATGTACATGTAGATCTAATGCCAGAATTTAAATTGTTTTCAGATGCGGTAACGCAGCTTAATGATAATTAATAGTTAATTCAATATCTGTATTCGATACACAATTAAATTCTTTGTGCTGATCTCTTATTATATACTCGCAGACCCAGTTTCCTATCTCAGTAAAGGTCAAATTTCAAACAATCTCTAACCTGTATGATGATATTCTTTATTCATATATATATATATATATATATATATATATATATATATATATATATATATATATATATATATATATATATATTTGCGTGTATATGTATCATAGATTAGCACAAATAATTCATAAAGATAAAACGCAGAACATAGAATATCAATAATGAAAGTAAAGATGAAAAATAGATCAAAAAGAAATATATAAAGGTATTCATAGTAATGAATCATTGCTATTATCATAAATATTATAAAATGTACTTAAATTATACAAAATCCCTATGAAGATATAAAAGGACGCAAATTGTACAGCCCGTTAGAATGACCGTTGTGTTTGTATATTCTAAATACTAAATTGATTGCCATTATATTAAGTGAATAATGGATTTTGGCTCTTAGTCTTTCAATTAAAAATTAATTATATCAGGAGAGAAGAAAAGGGGAGGAGTCAAAAGTATATGAAGTATAAATTGAAGCAAAAAAACTACACTTTAATCTACCGATGATGTATATGAAGTAGGTATAAAATTGAATCTACTGATGAGGTATATGAAGTAGGTATAAAATTGAATCTACTGATGGTGAATATGAAGTAGGTATAAAATTGAATCTACTGATGATGTATATGAAGCAGGTGTAAAATTGAATCTACTGATGGTGTATATGAAGTAGGTATAAAATTTAATCTACTGATGGTGAATATGAAGGAAGTATAAAATTGAATCTACTGATGATGTACATGAAGTAGGTATAAAATTGAATATACTGATGGTGTACATGAAGGAAGTATAAAATTGAATCTACTGATGGTGTATATGAAGGAGGTATAAAATTGAATCTACTGATGATGTATATGAAGTAGGTGTAAAATTTTAATCTACTGATGATAAATATGAAGGAAGTATAAAATTGAATCTACTGATGGTGTATATGAAGGAGGTATAAAATTGAATCTACTGATGATGAATATGAAGTAGGTATAAAATTGAATCTACTGATGATGTACATGAAGTAGGTATAAAATTAAATCTACTGATGGTGTATATGAAGTAGGTATAAAATTGAATCTACTGATGATGTACATGAAGTATGTATAAAATTGAATCTACTGATGGTGTATATGAAGTAGGTATAAAATTGAATCTACTGATGATGTATATGAAGTAGGTATAAAATTGAATCTACTTATGATATGAAGTAGGTATAAAATCGAATCTACTGATGACGTATATGAAGTAGGTGTAAAATCTGAATCTACTGATGATAAATATGAAGGAAGTATAAAATTGAATCTACTGATGGCGTATATGAAGGAGGTATAAAATTGAATCTACTGATGATGTACATGAAGTAGGTATAAAATTGAATCTACTGATGATGTACATGAAGTAGGTATAAAATTGAATCTACTGATGGTGAATATGAAGTAGGTATAAAATTGAATCTACTGATGATGTATATGAAGTAGGTATAAAATTGAATCTACTGATGATGTATTTGAAGTAGGTGTAAAATTTGAATCTACTGATGATGTATATGAAGTAGGTATAAAATTGAATCTACTGGTGGTGAATATGAAGTAGGTATAAAATTGAATCTACTGATGATGCATATGAAGTAGGTATAAAATTGAATCTACTGATGATGTATATGAAGTAGGTGTAAAATTGAATCTACTGATAATGTATTTGAAGTAGGTGTAAAATTTGAATCTACTGATGATGTATACGAAGTAGCTATAAAATTGAATCTACTGGTGGTGAATATGAAGTAGGTATAAAATTGAATCTACTGATGATGCATATGAAGTAGGTATAAATTTGAATCTACTGATGATGTATAGGAAGTAGGTGTAAAATTTGAATCTACTGATGATGTATTTGAAGTAGGTATAAAATTGAATCTACTGATGGTGAATATGAAGTAGGTATAAAATTGAATCTACTGATGATGTATTTGAAGTAGGTGTAAAATTTGAATCTACTGATGATGTATATGAAGGAAGTATAAAATTGAATCTACTGATGATGTATATGAAGGAAGTATAAAATTGAATCTACTGATGGTGTATATGAAGTAGGTATAAAATTGAATCTACTGATGGTGTACATGAAGTAGGTATAAAATTTAATCTACTGATGGTGTACATGAAGTAGGTATAAAATTTAATCTACTGACGATGTACATGAAGTAGGTGTAAAATTTGAATCTACTGATGGTGTACATGAAGTAGGTATAAAATTTAATCTACTGATGGTGTACATGAAGTAGGTGTAAAATTTGAATCTACTGATGATGTATATGAAGTAGGTATAAAATTGAATCTACTGATGGTGTACATGAAGTAGGTATAAAATTGAATCTACTGATGATGTATATGAAGTAGGTATAAAATTGAATCTACTGATGATGTATATGAAGGAGGTATAAAATTTAATCTACTGATGATGTACATGAAGTAGGTATAAAATTGAATCTACTGATGGTGAATATGAAGGAAGTATAAAATTTAATCTACTGATGATGTATATGAAGTAGGTATAAAATTGAATCTACTGATGATAAATATGAAGGAAGTATAAAATTGAATCTACTGATGATGTATATGAAGTAGGTGTAAACTTTGAATCTACTGATGATGTATATGAAGTAGGTATAAAATTGAATCTACTGATGATATGAAGTAGGTATAAAATTGAATCTACTGATGATGTATATGAAGTAGGTGTAATATTTGAATCTACTGATGATGTACATGAAGTAGGTATACAATTTAATCTACTGATGATGAATATGAAGTAGGTATAAAATTGAATCTACTGATGATGTACATGAAGTAGGTGTAAAATTGAATCTACTGATGATGTATATGAAGTAGGTATAAACTTGAATCTACTGATGATGTATTTGAAGTAGGTGTAAAATTGAATCTACTGATGATGAATATGAAGTAGGTGTAAAATTGAATCTACTGATGATGTATTTGAAGTAGGTGTAAAATTGAATCTACTGATGATGTATATGAAGTAGGTATAAAATTTGAATCTACTGATGGTGTATATGAAGGAAGTATAAAATTGAATCTACTGATGATAAATATGAAGGAAGTATAAAATTGAATCTACTGATGATAAATATGAAGGAAGTATAAAATTGAATCTACTGATGGTGTACATGAAGTAGGTGTAAAATTTGAATCTACTGATGATGTATTTGAAGTAGGTATAAAATTGAATCTACTGATGATGTATATGAAGTAGGTATAAAATTTGAATCTACTGATGATGTATATGAAGGAAGTATAAAATTTAATCTACTGATGATGTATATGAAGTTGGTATAAAATTGAATCTACTGATGATAAATATGAAGGAAGTATAAAATTGAATCTACTGATGATGTATATGAAGTAGGTGTAAAATTTGAATCTACTGATGATGTATATGAAGTAGGTATAAAATTGAATCTACTGATGATATGAAGTAGGTATAAAGTTGAATCTACTGATGATGTATATGAAGTAGGTGTAATATTTGAATCTACTGATGATGTACATGAAGTAGGTATACAATTTAATCTACTGATGATGAATATGAAGTAGGTATAAAATTGAATCTACTGATGATGTACATGAAGTAGGTGTAAAATTGAATCTACTGATGATGTATATGAAGTAGGTATAAACTTGAATCTACTGATGATGTATTTGAAGTAGGTGTAAAATTGAATCTACTGATGATGAATATGAAGTAGGTGTAAAATTGAATCTACTGATGATGTATTTGAAGTAGGTGTAAAATTGAATCTACTGATGATGTATATGAAGTAGGTGTAAAATTTGAATCTACTGATGGTGTATATGAAGGAAGTATAAAATTGAATCTACTGATGATAAATATGAAGGAAGTATAAAATTGAATCTACTGATGATAAATATGAAGGAAGTATAAAATTTGAATCTACTGATGGTGTACATGAAGTAGGTGTAAAATTTGAATCTACTGATGATGTATTTGAAGTAGGTATAAAATTGAATCTACTGATGATGTATATGAAGTAGGTATAAAATTTGAATCTACTGATGATGTATATGAAGGAAGTATAAAATTGAATCTACTGATGGTGTATATGAAGTAGGTATAAAATTGAATCTACTGATGATGTGTATGGAGGAGGTATAAAATTGAATCTACTGATGATAAATATGAAGTAGGTATAAAATAGAATCTACTGATGGTGGAAATGAAGGAAGTATTAAACTGCATCTACTGATGGTGTATATGAAAAAAGTATAAAATTGAATCTACTGATTATGAATATGAAAGAAGTATTAAATTGAATCTACTGAGTATATATATGAAGCAGGTATACAATTGAATCTACTGAGTATGTATATGAAGCAGGTATACAATTGAATCTACTGAGTATGTATATGAAGCAGGTATACAATTGAATCTACTGAGTATGTATATGAAGCAGGTATACAATTGAATCTACTGAGTATGTATATGAAGCAGGTATACAATTGAATCTACTGAGTATGTATATGAAGCAGGTATACAATTGAATCTACTGATGAAGGAGGTATAAATACATAGATATACAATCCGTGCAGGTATACACTGTTTTGTCTCAGCTCATTTAATTGGGAAAAAGATCTCTTACAGCAGCACAAGAGATGACTGTGCTCTTCAATTACGGTAATTAGGCAATATATTTTAAAGTTTGTTCCCAGAACAATTTTGATATCGAAGAAAATGTCGCTAAGATTACATTCTTTCATATACTACTATATATTTGATCTTAGAGCTTAATGAGTGCTTACTAGTTTGATGGTAAATTACTTCTTGAAGCACACGTTAAGCGGTAATATCGAAACTTAGCACTGTTTTTTTTTTGGGTTAGGATCTACTACAAATTGGGGAAGCAAGGAGACCATTGGGTAACTTTTAACGCTCCAGAGAAACCAGCAAGTCCATATCTGATTGCTTTAGAGAAACCAGCAAGTCCATATCTGATTGCTTTAGAGAAACCAGCAAGTCCATATCTGATTGCTTTAGAGAAACCAGCAAGTCCATATCTGATTGCTTTAACAATTATTCGACAAAACTTGGATTATACGATTTTTTTTTTTCTTGTCTTTCAAATGTAGCCCTGGTTCTGGCATCCTTGATCTCACTTTTTTAATTTAGAGAAAGAACATGTTGGGTTGGGACGGAGATCACTATCCCGTAATTTCTTCTTTTCTTTCAAATGTAGCCCTGGTTCTGGCATCCTTGATCTCACTTTTTTAATTTAGATAAAGGACATGTTGGGTTGGGACGGAGATCACTATCCCGTAATTTCTTCTTTTTGTTTTCCACGAGGTCTACTTTCACAGCAACAAGAAAAAGATCATTGTTTGGCTTAGTTAGAACTGCTTAAATAATACAAACAAACACTGCATATATATATATATATATATATATATATATATATATATATATATATATATATATATATATATATATATATATTTGGGGGGGGGGATTTTGAACCACATACTTTCTCCTGGCTTCATGTGCTAGACCATATACAGTTATAAATCTAAATTTGTATTTCATCCAGCTGGTGCCATGTAGAATATGACTTTCAAGTTGAATCAGATTCGTTACGCACAGCGATAGTCATTGTCTTTTATGTTTCTTTAGCGATTAACAACTATATATGGTCAAACACTATTGATTTTGTAGCACATGAAATTGATTCAAATCGAGATATGCCTAAAGTAAATAGATCTAACAGGCACCAATAAAATCTCGTGTTCTACCGACCTTTGGAATTTCCAGTTCATTTCTTGTAGTAAACTATCAGATAAAGCTTTGCATTTCTTGCTATGGAGAGTTATCGTTAAAAACGTTATGTCCCGAATGATACTTTGATACATGTGAGATCTGTAATTTGATTGGTTAATTGAAAGTTCAACAGAACATTATCACGTATCGTTATCCGTCAGATCTCCGTTATATCGGAGATCTCGATTTTAATCAGATTTGTGTAACAAATTAACGTGCCTAACCACTCTTGCATGAGACGAACTGATGCAGTGTTGATAGTTCATGTCGGTTACAAGAATTCTTTTCTCAAATATTTTCAGTAATACTGAGAAATAAAACACATTAACTCTAAAGATTATCGTTAGTATGACCCAGAACGTAAACAGTTAGGTCAAAACATCTAAGAATACCATCCAAAAGTTCTGCTTATAAGAACAATCATTATTTGTTTGATAAAAAAGTTTCATTTATTTTGGCTACTTTCAAATATGAATGACACCCATACAGCCACCAAACGTTAGTTGACAATTCAATTCTGACGTCGATTATTGAAGTTGAAAGGATTGTAGATGCAGGATATACTGGCAAAGGTAGAAAAAGTCACTCCAAGTTGAACTGAAGTAGAGTCTACTCTGATGAAACCAAAATGTCGGACATTTAAATTTAAAAAAGGAAAATTATATCAGGTTTTAATGTCAAGCCTATGACAAGTTATTTTAAAGAAACAATAACGAAAGAAAAAGGAATTTGTACGTAGAGATAAACGTGAATGATTAGGCCAGAGAATAATGGTGCCATTATAATTTGAAACGAATAAATTACTAACCGGTTGGGTTCTTTATTTGTGACCATTGTTTTTATATCATGTGATTAAAAATGAATAAAAGCAAACGTAAACATTGCCAATCAAAAGAGCAGTGGTCACTGCATCCCAATAGCGAGTTAAATCATAAATCTACTAGCGAAATTGAAAAGGTATACCAAATTTCTGTGCCCTTTGTGAACACAAGGTCTATTTTAACCAGACAATCAATATAGCTCTAAATCTATTTGTATGATGTGTGAGTGCACATTTCCTGGTTAATTACATTGAAGAAAAAAGCATGCAAAGTCGTGCGCTCAATTTAAGCCAACTATTGTTCAATGCTTCATGCGTAAATGTAACACATAATAAGAAATGCCCAATAAATATTTGTTTCGGCCCTTTTATGAGTTCCATCAATGCGTCAGTCACGTATTGGACGATATTTTTGTTTTAGGACCTCAATTAGGCAACATGTTGCTCGTCGAAAAGGAAATAAATTTAAGCAAGAAACGGAATTTCTATCAAACATTGTGACCTCGAGGAATGAAGGAATTTCCCCCGAATTTGACTTCAACACTTTATCGAATCTGCTGTGAAAATCTAATTTAAAGCCGATTATACGTGTTTGTCTGAATCTTTACTTAGCCTGAGGGTTTCGAGTAGAAGCAATTTACCATGCTGAATTAAAGTAGTTTTCTTCTTCATAGACGTCTTAAAACTAGAGAGTTTTAAATGTTCGTCAGTATGGTCCATATTAGATTTTAATTGGTTGCGAAAATAGGTTGCATCAGACAGCTTTATCCTGAAAAGACATATCTGAGCGTTGGCTTTATTAACACCACCACTGAACACTGTAAGATTTACAGGTTTACGAGTTTATCCAACAATAAATGATGGTATATGTACTTATATAACTCGATCAATACATTACTCTTATTTATTTGTATACTAGATTGGCCTTAAGACATTTTTACATAATTAACAGAAAAATATGAGGAAAAATGTAATTTATTTCGAGAAAAAACCATTTAATTCCCAGTATTTATGTCTTCCCTGCAGGTATCAAAGTTTAAATACCCGATAGACACTGAATTGTTTGATTATTATTCTGCTCTTTGCCCTCGAGGTCTTGCAATATGTTCTATTTTGATTACATGTCAACCGCGTGAAATACATCGGCAGCCCTTGCTGCTTTGGAAGAAAACAGTTGCAAATGAAACAGAGCCGTGTATTCCAATCAATACTGCACTCTTCTGTCCAATCAAGAGACATCTGATTTTTTGTGGACTCTATATGCAATTAGTACTATCATGCCCGAGAGCAAGTTCGGGCCAAATTGACAGATCAACACCGGGGATAAAATATGGGCGGCTAAATTAGTCTGAGTTATTAGCCTCTGCCTGCACAGACTGTACCTGTGTAATAATTTTGCTGATATGATTGTCGGGATAAAAAAGAAGAAAAAAACCTGTGTCCATTTCCGTTGCTTACTGCAAGATGATATGTTTTGAGGTTATCTATTGATAAAGCCGTGATGTCATTAAACTTATAACTCCATAATTCACACGACGTCATCAGTGACGAAGGACTACAAAGAACAGAATTTATCTACAAAATCGCTAAGCGATAAATTGTATTTCTGTTCAGCGCAAATGGACGAATTTATTTTGTATGTTTGTGAGTCAATTCCCTTTCTGGATGTACCATAAAATTAAACCTAACAATGCCAACGTTTTCGGCACTTCGTTTTCAATTTCTCTCCCTTTTTTACCCAGATCCAGGTTTGGGTTTCTATTGCATATGGATGATAGCAGAGAATGATCGAGTAAATGCTGCAAGTCTTCTGTGGCATAGATCAATATTCAATCTGTAACTATATAATAGAGTACGTGTGGTAAAAGCAGTGATCGAAATCTCAAAAATATTTCAAGGCATGTTTAAAACTCTCCTCCCGCGAGGCGAAAGCAATGTTCTGCACATAAATACGTGCACTTTGGGGATGAGTTAACCTACTGGTTGGCAAAATTACATTGTATGATTCAAGGAAATGTGTCCGATCCCAATAACTATGCTTTTTGTTATAGTCTGACCAGCCTCATGATTATACAACATTCTCACTCTCAGTCTCTAATCTCATTCAACCAGACCATTGAGTGGCTCCGTGAGATCTCCGCGATACGAGGGTTTGCTAAAATGCTCAAGCACTGTTACCGATACAAGGCGCTTAAGTCAAAGTTTGTAGAAGAGACGCCACAAGGAGATTCCTCGCTATCTCAAAATGTATTAATACATACTTTCGTCAAGCATTATGACAAAATTCTTCGCACACCCAGCCGGATGTTCGTCCGCCAAAAACTTACAATTTGGTAAGTATCACTAGTATTACCTGTGAGTCTCTTTCAGAGAATTGAAATTATTCCCCTGGCATCAGAAAGGGAATATGATGCTACGATTAAATTCTCAGATGCGCAAGTAGTAGATCCTTATCAAGAGATAGGTGTTGTAAATAACGTTTGACGAAGTTTCAGACATCAATAAAATACCTGCACTTACTTTCAATTTTATTGTTTTTCCAACAACTTTTAAATTAAAAAATAATATATATCATCCGGTTTCAATAGCTTTACACTACTGTTTACTTCGCTATTAGGAATGACACGTCATCGAGTCTGTGTGACGTCAGAAAAGACTGAGAAGGTTCGAAAGGGTGAGGAATAATTATAATTTGAGGACAGTTTTATGACTGATTTTTTAACGAAATTAATAAAATTGATTTTAAAAATACCGTTTAACCTTCATGTTGTACACATATAATAATTACACACAGAAACAATTTAGTAATTTGGATATTTGCAACGCGATTTAAGGTTAAGTAGATCATTTTACAAAATATAATAAAATAATAAATATGGCTTTAATATTAACACATAGTTTTGACGTCAAAAGCGGTCTCTACCAGATCAGATTGAGGCATATTGTAAATTCTTTACAAAGCTAACTTAAAAAATTAAAAGACTGATCGGATCACGTGTATATGGCGAAATGAAGAATGTATTCCGATATACGTCTTGGAACATCTGTATTTTCAATATACTTTTATCATAATTCTGCTGTCTATTTTTTCAAGCAAGGTCACCTATGCAAGTTATTTCGTTTTTCAGATTCTGGTACCATTCAAGATATTTATGCAAAGTATTTTAAGAAGATAAATAACATCCTATTTAAACTCCAATAGAGACACCCATAGTAAGGCATCATACTAGTAAGACACCCATAGTAAGGCATCATGCTAGTAAGACACCCATAGTAAGACATCATACTAGTAAGACACCCATAGTAAGACATCATACTACTAAGAAACCCATAGTAAGATATCATACTAGTAAGACACCCATATTAAGGCATCATACTAGTAAGACACCCATAGTAAGGAATCATGCTAGTACGACACCCATATTAAGACATCATACTAGTAAGAAACCCATAGTAAGATATCATACTAGTAAGACACCCATAGCAAGACATCATACTACTAAGATACCCATAGTAAGACATCATACTAGTAAGAAACCCATAGTAAAACATCATACTAGTAAGACACCCATAGTAAGACATCATACTAGTAAGAAACCCATAGTAAGATATCATACTAGTAAGACACCCAGAGTAAGACATCATACTACTAAGAAACCCATAGTTCGACATCATACTAGTAAGACATAATACTAGTAAGACACCCATAGTAAGACATCATACTAGTAAGACACCCATAGTAAGAAACCATACTAGTAAGACACCCATAGTAAGACATCATACTAGTAAGACACCCATAGTAAGACATCATACTAGTAAGACAATCATATTAACACATCACACTAGTAAGACATCATACTAGTAAGACACCCATAGTAAGACATCATAATAGTAAGACACCCATAGTAAGACATCATACTAGTAAGACACCCATAGTAAGACATCATACTAGTAAGACACCCATAGTAAGACATCATACTAGTAAGACACCCATAGTAGGACATCATACTAGTACGACTTCATACTAGTAAGACACCCATAGTAAGACATCATACTAGTAAGACACCCATTGTAGGACATCATACTAGTAAGACGTCATACTAGTAAGATACCCATAGTAAGACATGATACCATTAAGACACCCATAGTAAGATATCATACTAATAAGACACCCACAGTAGGACATCATACTAGTAGGACATCATACTACTAAGATACCCATAGAAAGACATCACACTAGTAAGACATCATACTAGTAAGACACCCATAGTAAGACATCATACTAGTAAGACATCATACTAGTAAGATACCCATAATAAGACATGATACCATTAAGACACCCATAGTAAGATATCATACTAGTAAGACACCTATATTAGGACATCATACTAGTAGGACATCATACTGGTAAGATACCCATAGTAAGACATCATACTAGTAAGAAATCATACCATTAAGACACCCATAGTAAGATATCATACTAGTAAGACACCCAGAGTAGGACATCATACTAGTAAGACATCATACTAGTAAGACACACACAGTAAGACATCATACTAGTAAGACACCCATAGTAAGACATCATACTAGTAAGACATCATACTAGTAAGACACCCACAGTAAGACATCATACTAGTAAGACACCCACAGTAAGACATCATACTAGTAAGACACCCATAGTAAGACATCATACTAGTAAGACAGCTATAGTAAGACATCATACTAGTAAGACACCCACAGTAGGACATCATACTTGTAAGACACCCATAGTAAGATATCATACTAGTAAGACACTATAGTAAGACATCATACTACTAAGACACCCATATTAAGACATCATGCTAGTAAGACACCGATAGTAAGACATCATACTATTAAGACACCGATAGTAAGACATCATACTAGTAAGACACCCATAGTAAGATATCATACTAGTAAGACACCTATAGTAAGACATCATACTACTAAGACACCCATATTAAGACATCATACTAGTAAGACACCCATAGTAAGACATCATACTAGTAAGGCACCCATATTAACACATCATACTAGTAAGACACCCATAGTAAGACATCATACTAGTAAGACACCCATAGTAATACATTACACTAGTAAGACACCCATAGTAAGACATCATACTAGTAAGACACCCATAGTAAGACATCATACTAGTAAGACACCCATATTAACACATCAAACTAGTAAGACACCCATATTAACACATCATACTAGTAAGACACCCATAGTAAGACATCATACTAGTAAGGCACCCATAGTAAGTATCATACTAGTAAGACACCCATATTAACACATCATACTAGTAAGGCACTCATAGTAAGACATCATACTAGTAAAGCACCCATAGTAAGACATCATACTAGTAAGACACCCATATTAACACATCATACTAGTAAGACACCCATAGTAAGACATCATGCTGGTAAGACACCCATATTAACACATCATACTAGTAAGACACCCATATTAAGACATCATACTAGTAAGACACCTATTGTAAGACATCATACTAGTAAGACACCTATAGTAAGACATCATACTACTAAGAAACCCATAGTAAGACATCATACTAGTAAGACAACTATAGTAGGACATCATACTACTAAGACACCTATAGTAAGTAAACTAGTTCGGTGACCCTCAGCCCCCCCCCCTTTTTATTTTATTTTTTTTATTGTCGTACTTACCACGATCAAATCTGATTGGTTTGGTTTTGTGGGTTTAACACATGATAACTATACATGGCGGTCAGTATATTTGGCAGAGGAAGAACCCGGCAAGACCCGCCATGGCAAGAACCACCGACCCACGGGAATCTACTGGCAAACTTTCTCACATACCTACGATGGCTTAGCTGAGACTCGAACCCACGCGGACAGAGGTGAAATGTGAGTGATCTGTAAAGGCGAGCGCCTTAGATCAATCTGCCACCTGGGGCCCCCCGATTAAATCTGTAAGTTGATAAAATATAAAAAATTATAGCCATAAATACGGTAAATTCATTTTTGGCGATGGATTCCAATTTTAGTGGATTTCGTAGCTGTTATAAAGTACAATTTATAAGGCGCAACGAACAATGATCCTTTTCTCCTAAATCCGCGATATCGAGTATCAATCAAATTTATTTATTTATTTTTTTTTTTTTTTTTTTGGGGGGGGGGGGGGCTTTTGCAAAACTTCGAAAATTAATGTGCACGAAAATAAGTGAATTCACAATCAATTGAATAGTCTTCTGTCGTAAGTTCACATGAGGATGGTACTACAGACTTGGTAATCAGTTTTAATAACAATACTTTTAGGCAACTGGAATGGGAAAGGACGAGACCAGGGCCCCGTATTCGCGAAACTGGTAAAACAAGAAAGTGGAGCTCAAGCTCAAAATCCCAAAAATCAGATATGATATTTAGGAGCAAATTTATTATGGTCTAGAAGAGGGACCCAAGATAAGAAAAATTTTACAATTATGTGATATTATATATATATATATATATATATATATATATATATATATATATATATATATATATATATATATATATATATTGATAATACGGTATTTAAAACATTCATTTAACATTCAAATGCAGCTATGATACGTGTAAGGAAGAAAAAGGGAGGAAGAGAGAGAGGTGTAGACAGAGACAAATAAAAGACAGAACGATTGAGAAGAAAAACATGTGCATAAAATAGATATATGTCAATGTATGTCTTATTAAACATGTGTAAGATAATATGTGGAAAATGTTAATAATAATAATAATAATAATAATAATAATAGGACTTAGTTTAAACATATTTTATTGCCATAAATGTTGACAAATGGGGTCGGGCTACAAGTTCGCTCAACTTCGAATAAGACCATTCCCTACAATCGATAAGAAATTTAGATTGATCGTGGCACTAAATTAATACGATTTCATACAATTATAATATTGTGTAAGTATACATGAATCAGGGAAAATCGGTACAAGACACCAGAGAGAGAGTCTCTCTCTATATATATATGTGTGTGTGTGTGTGTGTGTGTGTGTGTGAAAGAGAGAGAGAAATTAAAAATCGTAGCAGATATTCGTCAAGATTACATACACCAAAATGAATACACAAGACAATCAACAACTAAAACGAAGAATATCGTGCCTTTCTTTATCAAAATGGCAATAATTACTTGAGTAGAGAAATCAAATTGTGAATACTCCTTAATTATATAAAGCGTTTCATGTTTTTATACATGTTTGGAACAATTCAAATTAGCAAATATTAACATTCGCCGAAAAATCAGATGGTATATAGAGATTATTTAGATTCTGAAGCAATATCCAGCTCTGTTCAATATAGTATTTGCAAGTAAATATGTAATGATATGCCTTTTCTATATCTTCACCACAAGCACACAATGAATTATCTCTCAAATGATCTGAGTATCAATCATTATGTAATCACTACAGTAATTTTTAATTCTAGTATTCAGAATAAACCATGTATGTTACCAACTGAGAAATGGACAGGCACTTGTGTTGTCTTAGCCTTTATTTTACTTATGAAGATAGAGCAGTTACTTTCACGTTTTATTGAATCTGGGAGTAAATTCCAAACATGAATAGAAGAGTGTGAGAATGAGTTTCTACTTATTTCGAGTCTAGCATTAATTATAATTTTTTTTAAAAATTATACCTGTTTCTAAGATTATACATGTTTGTCTCACCAACCGGTGATGGTAGAAAGTCATCAATATCAGAAGGTGAGACACTGTATACGATATTATGAAAGTAACAAAGTGTATGAGACTTTCGTCTCTCTCCCAATTTAGGCCAAGCAGTTTCTTCATACATCTTACTACACGATACACTTCTAGTAAGACCTATCACATTTCTCCCTTCTTCTAATTGTAGATTTCCTAATTTAAGAGACTATTCAGCCTAACAGCTATCACATACAGCGTCAGCATATTCTAGCATGATGCGGATATGTTTAAAATATATTCTTTTTAACGTTTTTCGTCTAAACTTGTATTTCAGTATTTTCAAAGCAATTATCCCATTTTTAGGTCGACATAAATATATCAGTTGCCTAACCTCCTAAAATTTACGACAAGATGTTTATGGACGACAACAAAAGAGATAATTTCGTTTGGGGATTTTAGTTCAGGAAAAATGGGCTTTGGCCTAAGCGAGATAACATTACTTCAGTTTTGGTTGGATTGAAGTCAACCAACCACTGCCTTAACCAATCGTCAATCGTTTGTAAATCTGTGTTCAGTACATTTTAAATTTTGCAAGTAGCATTTGATTAACGTGACAGTGAGCCATCATCAGCAAAAAGTCTCGCTGCACTCAAGAGGTCGTCGCCTATATCATTAATATACACAATAAATAATAACGGATCTAAAACGGAACCCTGTGGCAAGCCAACTGCAATATATTGGCTACTTGATTCTACCTAGCAACTAAATCTGATAATAATAGGCGCTGGGAGAGAGGCATTCACAAACCCACACATCTTGTACTCGTTACTTATCAGTGCCCAATCCTTCTCAATCACTCCCTTGGCAGCACGGTAAATATTTTAAACTGGATCATCCTGTCACACCCGATACTAAAGAAGGTTATATTTTCGCTCGTGTTTTTCCATGAGGAGAATTTTCTCCTCAAGATTTGTTACTGACTTATTTATTTTCTCATGTAGGCTCAAGAGCTCCTGTTTATTTTTCTGCTGTAGTTTTGTCATCGTATCACCGTTGAAGATCAGGCTCTCTTCTGTGTCAGTAATCCTATTTTTCGTGGCTTAGTTTTCCTCCTTAGCGACTAGAAGTTCGGACATGTCAGCGTATACACTGCTTTTTATCTCGTTAAGATTGGAATATATTTGCCTGTCCTTATTTGGATATTTTTTCTTTGCTTTTTAATCAAGTTCATCAAGCACTTTCTGTAATATCGACTTACCCATGGATATTTCTGCGTCAGTTTCATGTGCGCATTCTGCCCTACTTTTGAACTCACTCCTCTCATTTACCGTCCACTCTTCGGTCTCAGAATTATTGTCAGATTTACCTTCTGGGGTTCGTTTTGAACAGAGCTTACATTGATAGAAGCAGATGTGGAGGAACTCCTGAAATTAAGTTTGAATGCCATATTTCTTTCGTGTGTTAAAAAGTTCCTTCACAAACGGTCGATTGGGTGTTTCGTTAAAGGAAAGCTATCCCTATGTGTTTCATTGCAAACACACTTTCAGACACTTCGTTGCAGAACTTACCTATAATAGCATTGTTACCAGTCAAAAACATGCTTTCCGAAATATTACTGAACTAATGTTTGATACAATTTGGCTCTTTTCTTGCGACATAGCGTACCAGGCGAGACAAGCGTAATTACTTCACTCCATGGCAAACCGGAAGTCATCCGGATTAAAGTTATAGACCGTCAATGTTTTGGTACCTTAATAGTAAGCTCGTGTTTCTGGCTCATAAATTTTCGATCATACGAACCATAGAAACAAGCTGCTAAATTAGTACATTTCCTCTGAATTAAAGACAAATGAATCTGATTTAATTTTCTTTCACAATTCTAGAATATTTAGAAATAGTACACACTCATCATCAATATAGACCGGAGACAACATACAGATAAAAGCTACTGAATTCGTCGTATTTGTGTATGTGTGTGTCTGTCTGTCTGTCTGTTTGTGTGTGGAATGGGGGTCTTCATCATAACTTAGGGTCTGCAGATGTCCCCAGATAAAGGCTCCTGTGCCTATAGCCCAGTACGGTGAGATGATGAATTATTTGATAATCATAGTATATGACCGCACAATATAATGACAGTGATATCGTTATTAAAATTACTAATGATACCCGACTTCTGTATGCTGGAAACCATACAATCTTATATTGAAAATATTTTTAGAAAATGTGGAATTTTAAAATTATACGAATTTGGGGAAATACAGTAAATACCGATGAATCGTAATTCATCAACGAAAAGTCAGCAGTGAAATATTATTGAAACAATTAAATTCATGCAAACTTGTACACATTTATGATGAGACTGTGTCATGGTGAGATGTTAGTACTTTTATAATTCAATCTTTGTTACTTGTATTCAGCAGATATAAATATAAAACAAGAAATATTTATGTTTAGACTACCGAAACTGTAAGGAATGTGTTTTCAAAGTGGGGAGCTTAATTTTTCGAAGTTGCTGTAATGATGAGATGAAGGAAATAGCCCCAAGAAAACTAGACTTAAACCATTCTAAAGCCCAACATGGTAATATGCCTAATCAATATTTCTAAAATCTGTTTTCTTGTGCGACTTTATATCATGATTGGATTCTATAACATGAAGGCTCTCACGTTTCAGGGATATTGCTTCATTTTTGCTTCAGGATAGTGATTTGCTAAGCTGTATTAAGGGGCACTCAGCAAGAAATATTCCAATTTACATTGGATTTATGTCGAAGATTAAGCGAGATCACTATTCAAGTCCAAATTACAGTAGAAGCCTGAACCGCCAATATCCAAACTGCCCACTGACCCGAATCAAACTCGTGTACATCGATTTGTTCCCACTTATGTCTGTAAAATCAGAATTAAATAATGTCCCTGATGACATCGGATTAAATTATTTCTACTGTTGTTTCGTTTCTGTAACGAACTGGAGTTTTTTAAACGAATGTTGGACGACCAATTGATGATTCAAAATAAATAATTTAAGTGTATGTCATCGAATAAATGAATTTCGAAACTAATTTAAATTTAAATTTTCAAAGAACTAAAGAATTTTGTTATTTCAAATTCTTTTGTTAGTTTCACAACGAAATATATATATATATATATATATATATATATATATATATATATATATATATATATGCGTGTGTGTGTGTGTCTGTGTGTGTGTGTGTCTGTGTGAAGTAATGTCCTCTTTAATATATTAGAAACTTATGTCATGAATGGAAACTAATTCGTAGAAGATCTTGAGATATCCAAGTGTTACCCCAACCCCACAAAATAACACAATGGTATGCATTTTGTTTCTTTCTTTTTTCCTTTCTTTTTTTTTTTTTTTTGTCTTTATATTTCATATTTATATTCTATTGATAGCAGATGATGCTTCAAGGAAAAACTTTAAACACTTGAGTAGATTCATAAAGCGTGGGAATTATGGATGTACCTTGATTTCTTAACCATATGAAAACTGTACGTGTAACAAAACAGTCCGCAGAAAGAAGCAGCATAGAAGACCAACGTATTCTAAAAGCCTACATACCGGTGACAATGCTTGCAATTATGGATCCTTGTAACAAGGCATGAAAAATATGGCAACTTTAACGAATATTGGTGAACTGCATTGATATCTAAGAGCCAATAGTTTTATGTCTTTAACCTTTGAAGTTATAAGTAATTACTGATTAACAATACAGATTAAGTAATTACTGATTAACAATACAGATTAAGTAATTACTGATTAACAATACAGATTAAAACTCATAGTGGCAGACATCGGTAAAGAAATAATTACGACAAAAGCGGACAAAGTGCATTGAAGTCAATTTACATATTTTTCATTAAATCATGGTCTGTGCATGTGTAATTTAATTTATAACGGCAAGCTGACAGGCGTCAATTGATATGTTTTTCAATACTGATGAAATCTTATCTGAGACATATTTCGTAATAGATGACTTTTTAATAGGTATACATTAAATTGTTATCGAAATTGTATGTATATATCTCGATTGATATATATAGTTATTATCGTAGAGTGTTTTAGAAAAAAGAGTTTGGAATATCGTTATCGTCTCCGTCAGTGGGTTCATCCGTCACGTTAACGTCATTCGTCACGTTAGCGTCGTCCATCACGTTAGCTCTTCGTCTATTTAAAGACAAAAAATATATAACCTGCTGGAATACTTCCGCCAGCTTGTAAACTGTTACAAAACACATTTGTTTCGAGCTCCACCCTCCTCAAGCCCAAGGAGAGGGTCAAAAGGCCAAATACACAAAAGCAACTCTAGTTATTTTTTAACAATATTTTGAATGCAAATTAAAATCAATGAAACATGTTTCAGAGACATGAAAGACGAATTCAGACATAAAACAGACATTAGCCCCAGGGTCTATTATATCCCCTCCGAGACTTGGGCGCTGGGGCATGATGTGAAAATGATTAGGATTCCCACCATATAATTATGTGTGTATAGACTTACTGAGCATGAATAGGCGAATTTAGAAATGTAACCAGCTTGGCACTTGGGTCTGTTCTTAGCCAGAAGGGACTTAACCCCTGGGTCATAACTTGGAAACTATTGAGATGCTCATGCTGTAAGCATACGTACACAAATTAAGCATGAAAAGGTGAATTCGGAAATGAAGCTAACATTCATCTCTATCCTACTCTTAACTCTCCACCAAGTAATTAACCCCAAGAACATGATAAAGAAACTATTGATACCCTAGCATCATAGCCACATATAATCTTAGCTGGCACGAAAAGACGATTTTTTTTATGCACGCGATATTGGGCAGTGGGTACATCATGACCACCACCACCCCCCCCCCGATATTTTCCGAGGTGTGCATTGTGAGGGGTGGGACAAATATTAACCTGTATTTGGCTTGAGGGCAAGAAGTTATCGATGTGCTTGCCAATAAATAAAAAAATCAAAGTTTTTGATATTATGATGATAATGTTAGATAGAGGATTAAAAGAAAGGTAATGTGCATAACACTAGACATAAGGATTTGAAACCATGAGATAAATATTACCCATTGCATAACACTAGACATGAGGATTTCAAACGATGAGATAAATATTACCCATTGCATAACACTATACATAGTGATTTCAAACGATGAGAAAAATATTACCCATTGCATAGCACTATACATAAGGATTTCAAACGATGAGATAAATATTACCCATTGCATAACACTTGACATAAGGATTTTAAACGATGAGATAATATTACCCATTGCATAACACTATACATAGGGATTTCAAACGATGAGATAAATATTACCCATTGCATAACACTATACATAAGGATTTCAAACGATGAGATAAATATTAACCATTGCATAACACTATACATAAGGATTTCAAACGATGAGATAAATATTACCCATTGCATAACACTATACATAGGGATTTCAAACGATGAGAAAAATATTACCCATTGCATAACATTATACATAAGGATTTCAAACTATGAGATAAATATTAACCATTGCGTAACACTATACATAGGGATTTCAAACGATGAGATAAATATTACCCATTGCATAACACTATACATAAGGATTTCAAACGATGAGATAAATATTACCCATTGCATAACACTATACATAGGGATTTCAAACGATGAGATAAATATTACCCATTGTTTCAAACCAACTGAAAACAGTGACAAGCTCCATGGCATTTGACGTTATTAGATTTAAGCAAACGTTATTTCATTTATAAAATATTTGGTTGCATTTCCCACGTGTTAAAATAAGAGATGCATATTTTGTTATCTGGAAGGCCCTTGTATGCTCTGAGAGTTTTCCAGGCACAACTAATCGGCAAATTAAACTTTGTGATACAACCCATTGATAACCATGATAAAATACGACCAGTCCCCTATTTATACTATCCCAGGCATCCACACAGATATTCCATGATCTCATGTGTAACCTCCACCACCCCAACCCCAATCCCACCCCCTCAGTAAGTTATTTTTATGTAAATAATGCAGGTGGTCATACATTGAGTGATCCCATCTCCTCTGATAGTGCTATACTGGGCCATATTTGGATGAATGAATGATGAACAATTACATCAATTTGTGTCTGTCTGTCTCTGTCTGTCTGTCTCTGTCTGTCTGTCTGTCTGTCTGTCTGTCTGTCTGTCTGTCTGTCTGTCTGTATGTATGTATGTATGTATGTATGTATGTATGTATGTATGTATGTATGTATGTATGTATGTATGTATGTATGTATGTATGTATGCATGTATGTATGCATGTATGTATGCATGTATGCATTTTCTGTTCAATTTATCGGGAAGACTAACTCTCCATTATTTTATAATTCCAAATTTTGAAAAAGTTAATTAAAAAACATAAACAAAAGATACTGCAGGATTTGTGCTGAAATGCGGAAAATCTCATACTGTGCTATACCTATCTGACTTTATTGAAAAGTGAATATTTGGAAAGAAAGTAATTCCATATATAAACTGAGCAAAAACTTTTTAAGGACATTTTCTTTCATCTCAATAAAGGATTTGGTTTTAAACATTTTTTAAAATTTCCTTTTATCTTAAAAATTCTTATGATTTGAAAACAGCAATATGAGTTCAGTTAAAGTGAACAGTGGCAATTCTCGAAGAAAGAGTCAAATGTACACTGAAAAGCAATAAGAACATCAACAGTTTGATTTATGTCTCTAATTAAATTATATAATGACTTGTCCTCATCTACCAGCGTCACTGATGTATCAAAATTAAAACCACACACTCACACACACACACACACACACACATATATATATATATATATATATATATATATATATATATATATATATATATATATATATATATATATAACTTCTAAATATTGGACTAACATACTCGACATAAACTGTGAAGTTTTCATATGTTATTAAACAAAATCATTTTCTTTTCATTTTATTCCTTATTTTCGATCTGTCCATCCATACTATGTAATGGGTTGAGATGTATACGGGTATGACAACCTATGTAGATCTAAATTATTTATAGTGGATTCTAATTAAAATTATGGATTAAGATTATGGATTACCCATGTGCCTAGGGTAGCAAACCAAAGTTATACTTTATTTACAATTGGTTGTGATTACCTGGATGGCTATGGAGGGGCTGTATCACTAATCAAAGGGGTCAGATTAGCTCTTCTTGGAAAACTCTTTGTGTACTGGAGCCTTGAAAAATGCGTAATTCTCTCCCCCCCCCCCCCAGATTATAAACTCAGACTCAGCCTGAACTCAGGATATTGAGGTCCAATTGTTCATTGTACTCGAGACACTGACGCCTGATTGGTCAAAGATGTGTTAGCTAATCATACGTCACATTGTACTCGAGACACTGACGCCTGATTGGTCAAAGATGTGTTAGCTAATCATACGTCACATTGTACTCGAGACACTGACGCCTGATTGGTCAAAGATGTGTTAGCTAATCATACGTCACATTGTACTCGAGACACTGACGCCTGATTGGTCAAAGATGTGTTAGCTAATCATACGTCACATTGTAATCGAGACACTGACGCCTGATTGGTCAAAGCTGTGTTAGCTAATTATACGTCACAATTTTAAGTTGAGTCTGAGTCGGTTTATGGTTTGTAATCTTGTTGACACCTTGCTGCCTAAATAGGTGACTTCTTCCACCGCTTGCAGTGGGTTCAAATTATTAAATTTAAAAGAATGCTTGCTAATTGAAATAAAAGTTCTAGTGAAATAAATCAGTATAATGAGGTGCTACAGACTTATTAATGTAAAAAAGTAGATTTTTTTTAACAAATACCAGAAAATTTATGAACCAAAAGATGTACCAATACAAAAATCTGGCAGAAATAACAAGAAGGCATCTCTGTTTACGTATTGGATGGAGGTGTCCTGATGGAGGTTCCCGTCTTACAGAAAATGAAGCAATGAGAAGACTTCGGCTGTATTCAGCTATCAGAGAGATTGAACCAGATAAATCAGAGCATTCTCTCTGAAAATGGCGCTTAGAATTTATGCTAGCTGCTGTGAAAATATGATTTAGAACTAATTCCCCGATTATTTTTAGAGTCAAAGCTGCGTCTTCTTCCTCATCAAATAGGCAATTTTCCTTCATTTGAATTCCAAGTCCCCCACAGCCGAAAAAAAATAAAATAAATAAATAAATATTCCGATAGACTCGGTTCATTTATTTGGGTTGAAACACCTGGTATTATGTTTGTCTCGATTTTAAAAGTAGAATTTCATTTGCTACAGAAATGAAATGTATTAGACCGTTTGACATTCGAACACATTATTCGAAAAGGTTTATGTGCAATCTTTAACAGAAAGATTGATTAAAACTCCTAGGCTGTAGTCAGAAAATAAAAAAAAACAATCATTCTTTACTGACGCTGAAAGTTTTCTGCGTATACAAAATGCAAACACGACGATTAATTACATTTGAATTCATAGTGTGTGCACTTGGATCATTGTAGTCTGTTTAATTGTAACTGCAGTGGCAGAGGTATTTTGTAATCACATCCCAATCGCAGAAGAAAACAATTTTATAATCAATATTGCATTCAACTATGAAAATTTATAGTTCTTCAAGTCTTGAGAATATAAGACAGGAGGTCATATTTTCTCTAATGTTTCACGTTCTGTTTGACATAAATGTCCATTCAGTTGGCCAACACAATATCCGTTCCACTGTTTGTGCATTATCTGAGCCAGCTTGCATTGCTTATAATTTGTCCAACTCGACAATAACCGTTCAAATATACAATTCATTTAATCAGAGGACTTAAACAATTCCAATTTAAACCGCAGAACCGCAGAAGAGCATCTGAAAACAAGCATTGGACCAGCAATCATTAATGTGAAACATGAAAAATGAAAATTATTAAATGTACATTATATATGTATATATATATATATATATATATATATATATATATATATATATATATATATATATATATATATATATAAGACGATTGTTGCCGTAACCCGCGGAGAACCGGGTTCGAATCTCAGTTGGAAACGAATTAAATATATATATATATATGTGTGTGTGTGTGTGTGTGTGTGTGTGTGTGTGTGTGTGTGTGTGTGTGTGTATGTGTGTGCGTGCGTGTGTGTCATGAACAGGTCTGACTACATCGCTGAAGCGAACAGACAACTTTCAGACGAGAGCTTTTATAAGAAACTCAGTCATGACCCAATAGCTGAACACGCTGAAATCGTGTGTCAGACAATAAAAGACATGCATAACGCAGGTCACATTGGTGACAGCACACTAAATTACACACTGACTTACCTCCTACCAGTTTACCCCAAAGCAGGGAGATTTTATTTACTCTCTAAAATACACAAAGAAGGGAACACGATGAGGCCAATCATTACCGGACACAACCATCCCACCGGGAAAAAAATCTGAATTCGTTGATTATCACCTTCCGCCTTTCATGGAAAAACTGCCTTCATATATCCAAGAAAATACGGACTATGTCATGAAAACACCGAACACTAACCTTATAGATAACACCCTCCTCATCACTATAGATGTGTGTTCCTTATATACCAACATCCCAAACGAGGAAGGTATCACAGCCTGCAAGGAAGCATGGGATGGTCGACCTGATTCTTCCACTAATACCTACTATTTGGTCAAACCTTTTACACGTGTTCTTAAGTTTAACAATTTTGTTTTCAACAACCAATACTTCCTACAAATTAACGGAACTGCAATGGGCACTAAAATAGCGCCTTCTCATGCCAATATTTTCATGGGAAGCAAACGTTCCTCAGTGAGGCTCCCAGTAGACCTCTAATCTGGTGCAGGTCAATTGACAACATAGAATTAAAATGGCTCGAAACGGGCGACAATTTCAAAATATTGTTTGAATTCACCAATAACTTCCATCCCACGATTATATTTTCGTCGTCATCACACAAGTCTATCATCTTGGATATTAAGTCTACCATCCTGGAGGGGATCATATAAACTGACCTGTATTCTAAACTAACTGATTCTCACCAATATCTACTCCCGACCAGCTGCCACCCCCAGCACGTAATAAAAATCTTCCTTACGGCATGTGCTTTCGGACCAAACGCATATACTCTAATACGGCTACCTTTGAAAAGAGACTTGAAGAGCTCAAGGGGCACCTTATAAGAAGAGAATACAGAAATAGATACATCGAGGAGCCATTAGCAAATCTAGACTCCTCGATAGAGGAGCCCTCCTGAAATATAAATTTAAAAAAAACGAACAAACGCGTCACCATCATGTTTACTTTCCACCCAGATGTTCCAAACTTACAACAAATCATTCGTAAGCATTGACACCAGATAGAATCCTCCGAACGTCTAAAGGGCATATTTCACGAAGTTCCTATAGATGCTTAGCGGTGACCTAAAACTCTGAAGGACCATCTGGTACCTGCCAATGTAACATCAAACAAGACCACGCATTCAGGCACATACTGCTGCAAAGACAAGTGTTGACTAATTTTTAAACATATGCCCGAGATCAAATCGTTCAGAAGTTTGACGACAGGAGTTAGCTTCACTATGAATCAGAAGTTAGGATGTCGAACCACAAATGTAATCTATCTTCTAACATGCAAGATCTGTGCCACCCAATATGTTCACGAAACCGTTGGTTTCAGAAAATGAATGAATAGATACAAGAGCCACATTCGCAAGAAAATCAACACGAAACTAGCCGTCCACTACAACTTGACTGGACATTCAGTCGAGTCCCTCGAGATGCTACCGATTGAATCTAACCTGAGGTGGACCGATATAAAACGCGCACGTAAGGAACGATACTGGATACTGCAATTGAAAACCCATGGAGAGTTTGGCCTAAATGAAAAAGTCTAACCTTCCCAATGCAAGCGTATCAAAACAAACAGCCGTGCATCAGTTTATCAGACGTAATTGCTTTTGAGATAATATTTACCCAACTAAATATTCCGTAACTCTTTATATGTATTATTATTATTATTATTATTATTATTATTATTATTATTATTATTATTAACTCATGTCCATTATCCCGCTACTCCATTCTCTACAAATATTTCCTTTAGTACGTCCATGCATAACTTTACCGGGGTATAATTTCTTTTGTACATTTTGTAGATGGCGCTGAATTTTCTCTACGAATGGTTTCCGTCCTTTGTCCCAAGCCTGGAATTAGATCAAAACATTTTGATTCTCTGCGCGATAGACACGATAATCTCTTCTTTGATTTTTGTAATACAACTTTGTTGGGCTGACGGTAGCACAAAATAGGCGTGTAGTTACCCGTTTTAAGACCGCTTTTCAATTTTTTCTTCTTTCTTTCTTCTATTTGTATCTCTTGTTTGTAGGGTTTCCTCCTGTCATTCAAACATGTAGGAGTCAGTAATGTATCTTGGCTTTTGTATTTAGTATTTGCTTTGTGGATGTAAGTTGTTTCTCCCCCTGACGAAGAGTTTGTTTAGCTCGAAAACGTTGGGAAACTGTTTTGTATTTGCCCCGTTATCAGTTTTTGTGTCAAAATAAATGTTTTAGTATGGCTATGTGACGTAATCACTCACATCGAACCAGCGATAGCATTGGTCAGCTGGTCATTTTTAGTTGCCGTGTGTTAGAGTCTGATTGACCGGTGGGGGCGTCGGCTATCCGTCAATTGTAACCCACTTCATGTGTCATATGCAAGTTGCAAGATAAAGTTACAAATTATATTCGATCATGGTTCGTCTGGGAATTTAAGGGAATTTAAAGGAGACAAAGAATTGCAGAAGAGTGACTTACTTTCTGTGGTTGTCAATTAAACTGATGCCTGTTATGCAAGTCTTTTATTTTTGTAACAGGTCAAATAGAAACCGGTCTTTTATAGGTATAAAAAAACAGTGAGCACTGTCTGCCTGATCAGGTGCAATGGAGAATTAATGTAGAAGGATACAATCGATTAATTGCTTCTGAAGACTGATTAAAGTGTTACCAATTTAAACGCCGCAAACGGCACAAAATATCTAACTTAAATTGAATGTTTTATTGCGCAAGATGATACCCCGTATATGGGACAACAGACAAGACGAAACAACACATTCTAGACATACACTAAGAAGATTGTAACCCCCGAGGTATCCAAATATCTTCTCCAAAAATAGCTAGAAGTGTTTATCAACATTTTGTGACACTATAATGTAAAGCTGTCATCGCCTATCCCGTGGTATTGCAAAAGGCAATCTTCGCGGATTTTAATTTCAGATTCTCTTATTTGGTTCAGACAAACGACCTACAGAAAAGATAGAGTACTTGATATTTGTTTTGAGTCTCAGATTAGATTTCGCCGCAAGAAGTAGTTTGTACCAATCTGTTCGATAACAAAAGGCTCAGACTGAAGAAGGACTAAGACCAAGAGCTAGATTAAATCTCATTGGGCACGGACTAAGACCAAGAGCTAGATTAAATCTCATTGGGTACGGACTAAGACCAAGAGCTAGATTAAATCTCATTGGGTACGGACTAAGACCAAGAGCTAGATTAAATCTCATTGGGCACGGACTAAGACCAAGAGCTAGATTAAATCTCATTGGGCACGGACTAAGACCAAGAGCTAGATTAAATCTCATTGGGCACGGACTAAGACCAAGGGCTAGATTAAATCTCATTGGGCACGGACTAAGACCAAGAGCTAGATTAAATCTCATTGGGCACGGACTAAGACCAAGAGCTAGATTAAATCTCATTGGGCAAAACAGGAGAAGTTTCAAAAGACAACTGTTCAACATTGCCCTTAAAATCATTATTGATGCTGGACACCTCAAGTAAAACAAATTAATAATACATCCAACCACACGTCTTCCATTTCAAATCAGGGGAGAACACATGTAGAAAGGTTGATCTGTCTATAGATAAGTAGGTGAAAAGGTAATTATGTAGGTGGGTAGGTAGACATAAAGGTAGATCTGTTGGTAGGTACGTCGATCAAAAGATAACTGCTGGTAGGTAAGTGAGGTAGAAATCAGATCTGTCGGTAAGTATGTTGGTAAAATGATATATATGTTGGTAGGTAGAAAGGTAGATCTGTCGATAGTTCAGTAGGTATAAAGGAAGATCTGTCGATAAGTAAGTGAGGTAAAAAGTCAGATGTTTCGGTCGGTAAGTAGGTAGAAAAACTGATCTGTCTGTACGTAAATTAGGTAAAAAGGTTGGTATATTGGTAGGTAAGTAGGTAGAAAAGAGCTGGAAGGTAAATGGGTATCTAGTTAGGCTGCCAGGTAGGTAGACACTATAGCTGGAAGAATTCGTATAATCCGTTTACTGTCTCTTGATTGGCAATACAATGTTCTCCAATTTTGAATGTTCAGATCAACATGAGACGGCTCGACGTTTTTCGAGAAATGTAAGGTTTGGTTACAATTTTAGGCAAATATGTCAGCCATTCAGTAAATTTGGAGAAATCACTACACAGATGTTACACTGTAGATTCAAGAAATTACTACAGTATAGTACTCAGTAGATTGAAGAAATCACTACACAGATGTTACACAGTAGATTTTGGAGAAATCACTACACATATGTTACTCATTAGATTTTAAGACATCATACACACGTGTCACTCAGTAGATTTAACAACATAAGGACACATTTTGCCATATGAGGTTAACCTATCGTGATTTGCATTTGACTGTGGTGTTGGCACCAGCAGCTGTGCCAATTCACCCATAGAAAGCACATGGTTACTATTGTTAGAATGGAAATTCCCCGTTATTGGTTGTTCCTTCTCAACGGAAAACCTGTAAAAATGATGATAACATAGAAAGAAAAAATAAAACGCCCGAGTTCGTACTTGGCTTGAGATTAAAAGATTTTAAATTAGTCTTTAACTTTTCACACATTTTCCAATTTATGCACAATCAATGTACAGCCGTCCCTTGACTCGCAATAAAAATTAAATCTTCTCCAAATATAGAATCGAGTACAAATTCTTCCAATAGCACCCATTGTTGATACTCTAAAACCGCCTCGATTGGTGTAGCTGGAAACTGAATTATGAAAAAACGATAATTAATGAAAATTGTTTTGGTCTGGTTTTTACACATCATAATAAAAGTCTGCGCAATACTAGACGCTTAAATTGAAATTCAGACTATAATTGAAGTCGCAGAAGTCGCAGCAAAACTATAAAGAATTATTGTCCCTGATTATTGTGTTACACCTTCTCTGTTCGAGCAAGCAATTTTTTCAATGATTTGTCATTGCTGCATATTGTATTATTGCTCTGTGATTTTGCCACAGTGATCCTTCATGTGATAAATCTGATGGATATATCTCATTAGTGTATTCAATTCATACCTCCATTCAAAATACAGACATAATTGCCGCTACACGTCAGGTTATCTGCCCTGCAGTATAGTCTTTTACAAAATATAGACATGATTGCCTTGACACGTCTGGTTATCTTTCCTGTGAATAGTCTTTTACAATGTCGCAGCAGTAACTTAATCAAATATCAAATGTACTTTGAGTCCTTTCCTTCGATTTTGCCGCGGGATTGGGTGGTATCCATTTTGGTCATCATAAATATATATTCAAATAAAAAAACAACACAAACGCCGATAAATATGTGCGACTAGTTTCGCATTTACTGTATGCTTCTTCAGGTACAATATATATAAATATATATATATATATATATATATCTATATATATATATATATATATATATATATATATATATATATGCAGTGTAACTTTCCAAAACCGGCCCCTCCCTAACCCCGTATCATCTACAAATTGGCCACATATTTTCATTCCCCAAAAAGGCTGTTTTAATGACAGTCAGACCTCTGTACACTGGTCAACTCGATATATAAGGCCTAAATGTTCCGTCCCGACAAGGTCCTTTTGTTATTATTTTCTCTCTCTCTCTCTCTCTCTCTCTCTCTCTCTCTCTCTCTCTCTCTCTGGAATGACAGGCAATGCAAACTTTCGAGCATAGTGAATAACAATATCGAATGATGGCATGCATCCTTTAAAATGTAAGCATTGGGATGCTTAAATGAAACCTGCAAGTTCTACACACTATATCTAAATAAACTACTGTGTGTACTTTTCGCTATTGCATAGTATTTGGTCAGCATTGAAGCAACCTACGTAGACATCTGAATAATTATCTTTGACCCAGGATTCAGTATACACTCATCCTTCATCATCATAAAAATTACGATCATTATCTCCGCATTTAAAATTCATCACCTTCACCAGCTGCAACAGTGTCGTCTGTTTTATTTCACTTCCAAATCTTTTTTCCTGGTTTTCCTGCTACTACTACAACTAATAATAATAATATTAATAATGGTTGTTATTATTATTATTATTATTATTATTGCTTTCAGACAGGCGTTGCGGGATTTGTTGCATGGTTGTAAAAAAAATGCTTGCTCCTAAACCTTAATATACTTTTTCTTCTTCTTTATTATTATTATTAATGCTTGCAAGTACGCGTCGCAGATTGATAATGGGATAGGAAGGATGCATGCTTCAAAATCTGAATCTACGACTACTACTACTACTTATTCTTTATTATTATTATTATTATTATTATTATTATTCCAGATAGGCGTTGCCGGTTAATAACCGGACTTGGATGGATATTTGCAGCACTCTTCTCGCTCCCTATGATGTTTATGTATAATCAAACCATAGTTGGCGGTGTTCCTCAATGTTGGATGGTATTGGAAACGACGTGGCAATGGCGAGTAAGTATTCTGCATGACATGATGCACTGTGTATCCATTTGTTTTATCGCAGTTTCATGGTCAACAAAGATTTCAGCTTTATATATGATATTGGAGAGTGAATGCATGCACCTCAATCACGGGCCAAGGAGGACATTATTGGGGCTTCAGTTCCACCAGTTGGGCTTTCATTTTTGTTTTCCATTTTCGTGTTCATCGGGCCCTGAGATTACAAATAATTCTCAAACTCATGTCAAAATGTTTGACGTCTGATTGGCTAACATCAGTTCATTGACCAGTCAAACGTTTTAATTTTTAATTTTGTCTGAGTCTGAGTGTAAGAATTATTTGAAATCTTCGGACTTCAAGGACACTTGTGTTGCGAACATTACTATTGATATCCTGAGCACCACCGGCCATGATCGGTCTCTATCATACTCCTCACAGTGAGTTGCTTTCCCTTACAGTACGGATAACGCCACTACCACCATAAGTTGAAATCTGCTATAAACTTGCAGAAAGTTTTTTTTTAGAACGAATTTACCAAAAGTAACGGACACATTAGAAATCCAATGCTAAAGCTGGCATATCTAGCGCTGTCATAGTAAATTTATAAACCTTTTGGTTAAAATTACATCGTTAAAAGAGCCGAAATGACTTTTTCCAAGCGAAGATAACCCCGGTTTCAAACGGTTTGTGCGAGCAGTTGTGTTGTTCATAACGTCATCTGGAGAGCAGTCTAGGCCTTGATACCCGCATATCGCTATGTTATCGACTTCTTTTCTTTTGGTGAATATTGAATTATTTTTGCGTCAATAATTATGGGATAAATATATGGTAATTTGATTGTTAACAGTATTTGCTAAAGAGAACTTCTAGTTTTTTTTATAACATCTCTTAGATTTATAGATCCTAACCTACCGTCCAAACTCGCTTAAAAGTCGAGTAAAACTGCAAACAACATAGACCCCAAACTGTCGTCGCATAATGCGCCGGCAGATCAGGGTCTGTGTTGTTTGTTCTACTAACTACTCCTAACAAACTTTATAGACCCATATCTGCGAGTGTATTATGCGACGGCAGATCTGGGTCTGTGCAGTTAGCAGTTGGACGTGGATTATAAGCGAGTATTAGCTAATTCTGTATTCAATGTTAATGAACCATTCTTGTGGAACAGGATCTGAAAAAGTGGACCATACATATGAAGAAACTGTTTCTCAATGTGGTGTAAAAGTGGACCATACACATGAAGAAAATGTTTCTCAATGTGTAGTAACAATGGACCATGCATATGAAGAAACTGTTTCTCGATGTGTTGTAAAAATGGACCATACATATGAAGAAAAACTGTTTCTCAATGTGTAGAAAAAAAAAGCCATACATATGAAGACACTGTTTCTCAGTGTGTAGTAAAACTGGACCATCCACACGAAAAAACTGTTTCTCAATGTGTAGTAACAATGAAACATACATATGAAGAAAATGTTAAAGTAGAACAAATTCCAGACAACGGCACATTACAATACAACACAATACAACACATTTATTAAGTATTTCAGGCCACGTTATGTAATATATATATATATATATATATATATATATATATATATATATATATATATATATATATATATATATATATATATAACAGCATAATATAACGTCGGAACAGAGCGTACACAAACAACCTGTAATATAACTACATATATGTATTAGATCACAGTGCACATCATAAACTTTCTATTTTTATGAAGGCATAGTAAAAAAAACGTAGCTACACGAATCAAGTTTTGTTTGTGGTTTTGTGGGTTTAACGCCATTTTCAGCACATGATAGGCTATACATGGCGGCCAGTATTATTGGTGGAGGAAGAAGCCAGGAAGAACTAGCGACTCCCGGGAAGCTACTGGCAAGCTTTCTCACATTCCCACGTTGGCCGAGCCGAGACTCGAACCCACGCGGACATAGGTGTGATGTCAGTAAACTGTAAAGGTGAGCGCCTTTGACCACTCGGCCACCCGGTTGCCCCATACTAATCAAGGGATTAGGAATAACAGCAGACATAACATTTACAAAATGTATGAATTATCTGTTATTAAGCCATCTTTTATGTAAATACCTCTCTCTGAGATCCTTGTATGCCTTACATTCTAAAAGAAAATGATGTTAATCTGCTACAATTCTTAAACCACTATTTTCTCAATATGGGCACGTTCTGTCAGATATATCAAAATCGAGATGTCTCTATCGCGCACACCAGGCAATAAATGGGCATGGGGAATAGGAAATTATCTGAGAATAATATATTAAACCAGTAACGCAAAACACGATCAAAAGCACCGTCTATACTCGCTTATAATTAAAGTCCACCAGTCAACTGCATGGACCCAGATCTATCATCACATAATGCGCCAGCAGATCTGGATTCATGCAGTTTGTTAGGAGTAATCAGTAGAACAAACAACATGGACCCTGATTTGCCGGCACATTTTGCGACGGCAGATCAGAGTCTGTGTTGTTTGCAGTTGGACTCGACTTACAAGCGGGTACAGACGGTACACTTAGCAGATCGTTGTGTCTCCCAAGTGTTTTACAGTGGCACACGTTATTTCATGAACGACGCAGTATGTGGATGTGGCTTATTACATGAACGACGCAGTATGTGGATGTGGTTTATTACATGAACGACGCAGTATGTGGATGTGGCTTATTACATGTATACTTATAATATGATAAGACCAGTTACAAAGGAAAGGAGCTGACTGAAAATTTCACATAAAAATGTAAAAAATCAAAGAGACATAAATATAAGTGCAATAGACATTCTCACGTTTGTTTGCAGTATGCAACACTAGATAGTAGCTTGTTGTAACTGTTTAAGAATACTCACAGTACCATCAATATCGTGGATTCCTCATTATTTCGCAGACGAGAATTACGATAAGTATTTTGACAGTATGTAATACATCTCGCTCATTTTCTTATCTGCGTGAGTATCCTATTAAACTTCTCGAGGGTTTCTCTGTTTAATAAGGCTTTTGACATTTCTGTGTAGTTACGTGTAAGATGGATATAGAATATTAGGGGATTACTCTTCATACGTAAATTATGAGCTTCGTGTACAAGCTTGGGTCAAGGGAATGGGTTGGGCGCATAGGTTTGGATAGCTCTAATGATATAATTAAGGAGGTTCTAGGTTCGAGCCCTGTCCTGGCACGCATTTTTCTTCCTGTAACATTTGACACCCATATCGGAACATCTTTCGACAACCGGACACCAAGGAGTGAGATTGTCTGGTGGTCCACGCGAAGGATTAGGGAGACATTGAGACGCGTCTCTGAAAATCAGACGGAAGGTGTCACAGGAACCGACTAAGGACATATGATCAGATAGCTCATTTGACAGAGCACTCATCTAGAGTTAGTGAGTTCCGGTGTTCAAGTCCCAGTCCTGAATTGCATTTTCTGTCCATGTGATACTTATTAATTTTCTTACACCCTTATACTGATTCTATAACTGTCTTCTACATTTTAACGATGTCATGCAATTAGATAAACAGCTGCATTAATAAAAAAAAATTAATACGTGAATGGACAGAAGATTTATATAATAAAAAACGTTTTCTATAAAAGCTATGAATGATGACCTATCAAATTATATACAGCACAATTAACCAGGGTAGTTTTGTGAATACAATCGCTAGTAACTCTTTGGTTCTTTTCATTCAAAGCATACTTTCTTTTTTAGTCAGAGCGTTCCCTAAAATTAACTAATAATTCCAGAATTATTGGTGAATATATTCTGCAAAAATATATTGCAAACATTATTTGTAGCTTATTGACTCAGTTATGCCGCATTTTAGGTGCCCTGTTAGCATTACTTTTTAAGTTACAGAAAAAAAGGAACATTGTTAAGACTAATGTATTCCATACCATGATGATAATGGCAACATTAGTCGTACAGTGTGAACTTGGGGAAGAATTACTGAGTACATGTATCTGTGTAGGCTGGATTAAGGTAAGTCATGTGTTTGGAGACCATGGCTCATTATATTTATGTTATTTCCCAAATGACACTAATTTTTAAATTGTATCTAAAATCAGTATAGTGTTATTCGTGTTTATTACATGATTAGAAAGTTTTTTTGTTTAAAGTTTTTACACCCATATCATATTTCTTCATAATACACAAGTGTAAAAACATTTCATGACATAACAAACGATGTCATAGCATCATGTAAGGCAAAGGTGTAACTGCTCGCAAATAGTTTTTTTTTTTATATATATATAAATCCATTTGTTTCAACATTTTTTAAAAAAATTGCAAGCACTTCGTGTATGATATTCTATTTATGAGTCTTTCACAAGTTTTCAGTATAGCCCAAAGCCCTGGTATTTCATGAAAGGCAGATATGGTGGCGAATTGTCTTGACGAGACAGTGATTATTGCGATCATTTTGATGTAAATTAACTAAGGTTGAATTAAAGGTGTTTCCACTATGTAAAAAGTAGACCCTTGCAAATGAAAAACAAAAGTTACACAGAGTTTCACAGGAAAATATCGTATCTGAAAAATACTCTGACCTGTGATTTTGTGGCGATGGTTCAAAATCTATGAAAATCAATAAAAACAAATGAAATTAAGCTCACAATTATACAATATAGCCGAATTTATTTGTATGTATTTTATGAATTAAACTAAATTATAAAGAATCTATTTTAATCTTGTCATTGCATATGAATGGTCATTTTCTTATGCATATTTTAATGTTGTCATTGCATATGAATGGTCATTTGCTTATGCATATTTTAATCTTGTCATTGCATATGAATGGTCATTTTCTTATGCATATTTTAATGTTGTCATTGCATATGAATGGTCATTTGCTTATGCATATTTTAATCTTGTCATTGCATATGAATGGTCATTTTCTTATGCATATTTTAATCTTGTCATTGCATATGAATGGTCATTTGCTTATGCATATTTTAATCTTGTCATTGCATATGAATAGTCATTTTCTTATGCATATTTTAATCTTGTCATTGCATATGAATAGTCATTTTCTTATGCATATTTTGATGTTGTCATTGCATATGAATGGTCATTTACTAAGGTGGCGCTCTCCAGTTTCGTACTTTGCATAGGGTTAGATTTTTAAAGAAAAAGAATTTCCCAGGGTTTCCTCACTGGCTGTCCTGGCTATTTAAAAAGGACCTTGTATATCTTAGGTATTGTTAAAAGAACTTTGAATTCCCTTTATTTTGGTGTATGATTAATGGGTGAAATTTGGGTTAAAGAGTATACAGCTTGGTTTTACTTAAGATGTGCACCTCTCAAAAAACTGCTAGCTCCGCTTGGTCATTTTCACTTCCTGTACTTCAAAGGTAAATTTTAAAAAAAAGAGCCGATAACTTTTTTTACTTTTTGGATATTTTTTAATTCATTCATAGTACTTTCAGAGGCTGGTATTGTCTGCTCTGGCAAAATTCGTTTCCCTATTTTAATAACTGCTGAAAATAGTGCACTTTTGACTAATTCAGGCTGATTTTTCGAGTACTTTGGAGCGGTCATTTTGTCCGCTGTGTGCTTAGATCATGTCCAGTTTCCACAAGTACAATATGTAAAGAAATTTCAGCCACAGTACATGAAAGTAACATAGAGGTATGCCAACATTCTCTCCATTGTGATTGTTGCAAATGCAAAATACTTCATCTTACACCTGTCACTCTCTCAGAAGCATGTATTATCTGTAGAGCGCCCCCTTATGCATGTTTTAATCTTGTCATTGCATATGAATGGTCATTTTCTTATGCATATTTTAATCTTGTCATTGCATATGAATGGTCATTTTCTTATGCATACTTGATGCTGAAATTTCTTTCAAACGATATGCTTAACCTACTTATGATGTGTTTTCACTTCTTAGAACCAAATTTTAACTTGTGTTGATTACTCGTTAGTAGGGACAATGACGTCACTGAGTTACTGCTAAGGTTGTCGAAATGGTAAACAATATACAGTACGAACCACATTTCACATTGCACTCGCTTAAAGAGGCAAGCTGGGTTCTCAGCAGTCTCGTTTATTTTATTTTATTTTATTTTTGTTGTTTTGTTTGCATATAAACTTCTTTCTTTCTTTTGTTAAGAAAGTAAACGGAGGACAGCAAAATATTTGCACATAGGTAGAATGAAAATTATTTATTATATAAGATCCAAATTTTGCTCAGTGAACAACTGCGAGTTACGATACATGTTCTTTTGCAGCTGCTTTTCTCATAGTCACTGTATTTAGTTTCATCTCGTTATATGTACTCCATGACATTACCGCATGTACTCCATGATATTACCGTACGTACTCCTTGACATTACCGTACGTACTCCTTGACATTACCGTACGTACTCCTTGTCATTACAGTCCGTGCTCCTTGACATTACCGTACGTACTCCTTGACATTACCGTACGTACTCCTTGACATTACCGTACGTACTCCTTGACATTACCGTAGGTACTCCTTGACATTACCGTACGTACTCCTTGTCATTACCGTAGGTACTCTTTGACATTACCGTACGTACTCCTTGATATTACCATATGTACTCCTTGTCATTAGCGTACGTACTCCCCGACATTAATGCACGTACTCCTTGACAATTCCGTAGTCTCAAGTGACACAAATCACGTTTTGATGGAACAACTGAATCCATTCTGGTTCAGAGTTGGACGACATAAAAACACAACTTTTGCCACACTTAAAAGGCCAGATTTTATATTGATATAAATCATACAAAAAGAAAAACAGTTCATTTGCAAAATAATATGTGAAAGATGTTGATAATTCATAAAGGCAATTTTACTTTTACCTTTAGGAGTATACAGCCTCAAAATAGTGCTACTACAGCCCTAACATTACACAGACACCTATTCTGCTTTTCTCTTTTCTAGGAATTTTATTCAGCTGAGCAACTTATTTTTTTTCTATTCGGAACCTATTCTTCTGAAGATGCAATTTCAAATTGGTTTGTCTGAAATGAAGACAAGTTTAATTACGCTACGAACACTCTGTTTATTTCATTTCGTACACTTGGTTCATGATAATATTTTTCTGTGTGTGTATATATATATATGTGTGTGTGTATATATATATATATATATATATATATGTGGGGGACATTCTCAGAAGGAAGATGGTCATACAATACATTTATTTATTTTCTGCCATAAATAATGATCAGGTTTTAAATTGACTCAATCGCATCAACTAACACAGTGCTGG
Source organism: Margaritifera margaritifera (assembly GCA_029931535.1). Lineage (NCBI taxonomy): Eukaryota > Metazoa > Mollusca > Bivalvia > Unionida > Margaritiferidae > Margaritifera > Margaritifera margaritifera. The sequence goes on from JAQPZY010001186.1 coordinate 828,330, forward strand.
GGTGGAGCTTTTTTAAAGTCTGCGTATGAAATGGCAAGGGGTTTTTGTTAACTTTCAGGTTTATAACCAGTGTCCAGTCTGATGTTGGCTGTTAGCCAATATTATAGTCATTCACACAACAGTGACGTCATTCTCAACATGGCTAGTTCGGAAACTCCCTCATGAACTGCACTGGTTGGTTGGTAGCTTCACATCAGAGCGGTGTGTATTGGATGAACAGTTTGAAGTTTTCGTACCTTTTTCAAATATGGAGGATGATATTTATCTTCGGTCTCACTAGAACCGGAAGTGTGACACAGTCTTCAGTGAAGTGCCGATGATGCTAAATGCTGCTATATGCAGACTGCTTAACGATCCTTTGATTAAGACAAGCCTTCTGATAATCATATCACTGCAAGAACGTACGATATATTCTAGGCATATCAGTGGATACAGAGAATTTCATATTCCAAACAGAAACAGGGTTAGGCAATAAATCAATTTAAAACAAAGTACTGGACAGTCCAAATCCAATTATCTGGTCTTTTTGTGTCTTATGCCTATATCACTAACATCTCTGGAATGCAAATAGACATTGACTGAGTTTTCTTTCATTTTGAAAGCTAATGATCCAAAAGAAACAAAAAGATACAGTAGGTGCAGTTTCTGGCCACTATAATTATATAAATTTAGTTCAATTATTATGCACTTTATTACATAGAAAAATATATAATTTAATACGCTTTATTTATATATTTATTATTTTCTCTAAGTCGCTTTGCTTTTTTCTGTTTAATTGCAAAATTTGTTACAAGTTATGTATGTATGTATGTATGTATGTATGTATGTATGTATGTATGTATGTATGTATGTATGTATGTATATATATACTGATCACTTCCCAATATTTTAGTTTTAGTTTTTTCTTAATCGTCCTAAGAGATTTGAATGTCAATCAAATAATTAAAATTCAAAATAAATACCGTATATACCGAACAAAAGCTCCATGTCCATCAGAGAGAACAGAGAAAAATATGTAGACCCTACGTCTCTATGTTGAACTCTCGCTCCTCTGTTAAAATATGGTACGGAAAATCATTAGCAAACTTAAAACCAATTGTATGAAACTCTTACGGTAATATGATGAACTGATCACTACCCTGCCAGAAATTTTGAACCTATTGGCCGAAAGAGCCTCTAAATATTCTTCAACAGAGAACTCTACTAAACGTGAACTCCGTGTCAAAAACCCAATATAATTTTTTTTTTTTTTACATTTTGAATCTGCTATCGTTGAATATTACCAAAATAAATATATTTTAGTTGTAGAGAACTACAAGACTCTTAATCGAGACTATGCCACTTCATGACTCTTAATCGAGACTATGCCACTTCATGACTCTTAATCAAGACTATGCCACTTCATGACTCTTAATCGAGACTATGCCACTTCATGACTCTTAATCGAGACTATGCCACTTCATGACTCTTAATCAAGACTATGCCACTTCATGACTCTTAATCGAGACTATGCCACTTCATGACTCTTAATCGAGACTATGCCACTTCATGACTCTTAGTCAAGACTATGCCACTTCATGACTCGTAATCAAGACTATGCCACTTCATGACTCTTAATCGAGACTATGCCACTTCATGACTCTTAATCGAGACTATGCCACTTCATGACTCTTAATCGAGACTATGCCACTTCATGACTCTTAATCGAGACTATGCCACTTCATGACTCTTAATCGAGACTATGCCACTTCATGACTCTTAATCGAGACTATGCCACTTCATGACTCTTAATCGAGACTATGCCACTTCATGACTCTTAATCGAGACTATGCCACTTCATGACTCTTAATCGAGACTATGCCACTTCATGACTCTTAATCGAGACTACGCCACTTCATCACGACCAAATGGTATCCATTATCAACTTCAAGGTCATCCCAAGGTCGGCTTATCTTACCAGTGTCAAACGTTGTGGGGTATGTGGGCCATTTGAGTTAAGAGAATTGGAAAACAATTTAGCACATGCTCTGTGCCATGTTTCAAACTTGTTTATGAGTGTTGATATGTTTCTTAGGTCACTCCAATGAAAAGTGTATTTTGACCTAGTGTGAAGCTTTAAGGCGGCCCATGATCAGCACAAGAAAAACTAATTGATCAGTGTAAAAGGATGCTAACCCATGGCCGTTTTGGGAGAGTCCTAATTTAGAGCGACCCAACATTAAGACGGCCCTGGATGATCTGTAAGCGTGAATCTGGTATTAGTGAATTGAAAAACCTCATTACACCACTGATAAAATCCACAGTTTTTGTAGACACTTTGATATCCATCAGGAACTAAATGTAATGCAGGGAGACGTATCTGATTGGACTGGAAACAACAATTACATTGTAATTACCCTACCACTAGACTATGGGTCTTATTTTTCTCATCAATCTTAGTGAATTATTAGACAAGACAAAACACGATCTACTGAGGAGACCAATTGTACCGACGCAAGTAATTATGGAGACATCAAATTAGACCAGCTACATTTAGTACAGAAAAACTTTATGTTACCAAGGGGAGGCACAGTAGCTTAGTGGTTAGCATACTGGACTCCAGCGTACTTTCTTTCCCAGTCCAGGCCGTGTTGGCTGTTGAGTTGTGTTCTTAGGCAAGAAACTTTATTCGCGTTGCCCAAAAAAAAGCCCCAAAAAACTAAAGCTACTAAGCAAAACACCTTTAAAAACGGGCTTATTCCAACCAAACCAGAAATGTTGTGGTACATCTCTAATGCACACCAATAATTGTATGTTACCAGGGAACATATGCATGAACGCAACGGAAGTCGAATCAAGGACTACCGTTACACCAGCAGGAAATGTTGTCAAGTCTGCCACATGTATAAAATCACCCGCACTAAAGAAAAAAGCGCTGCATGTTATCCTTTCACATATATTCGTCTTTTAAAATTTTTGCAGCACCTGATTCATGAAACATGTTGTTTTAACATGTCTATATTTAGGTCACGAAGAAGTCGCATTTTGAGGGCTAGTAAATAGGGGTAGAAAAACATGGAATGTGAACCTATTTATCCAGTAGCTTCGACGTGAAGCTATATAGAATGAGATATACATATTTTCATCTCCTAGAGACAAACCTTCTCGAAGAATACAGTTTAGCAATACAATAAAGATTAACAGTATTCACTATTTAAGCGGATGCAGGGTATAGTTTTCTGTAGCATTTGCTTCCCCTATTTTTATTGCGTATCTACCTACGTGTTGTGTGAGGTAGATAGGCATTTATCATATCCTTGCTAGACGAAAAAAGTTGATGTTCTTTGGTTACATATAAATCGGTTCGATGTACAGCAGTCATAATTTTATCAAGTCACAGTCTATCACGCACAGTTGTCATACATTCTTTACGGCAGCTCTCAGCCATTTTGACGGAGTATTTGCTGTAAGAGTGTCCTATCTGAAATACAGAGCCAGGAAACATTTAAATATTGTCCATTCTCTTCACACTTGCTGCGAGTTGGTAAACCATGCGGAATATATCACCATATATAGATTTCTAGGACTTGCAAGTCTTAGAAATCTATATATGGTGACATGTTCAGCATGGTAATTACACGTGCTGTGTGTGTATAAGTTTTTTCGCGTCGTTTGAACACAATAAACCGTGTATGATCCCAATAAGGCAAGGGAAACTGTGCAGCGAATGAAATTTAATTTAAAAAATGACGATAAAATTATATACTTCTTTAAAAACGATAATTACGAGTACACTTATTTACTTTTTACTTATCTTATTGTATTTTTGTTCCACTTTTAACACTTCATGCAATCCAAGGGATCAACGCTGATTGTATCAATATTCTGGCCGGGGTATTTTATCCTTTAGGCAGTTTTAAACGGGATTAACCTTTATTAGCCCCTTGGAAAGATGTAAACCATTTCCAATTACAGAACCATTACGCGAGAACATAACAATTTTTAAAATATTTACGAGAGAGCAATGCAGTTTAGATAATAATACTATTTGGGTAAAAGAAAAACAGTGGGGAGATTTAAATTCCTTAATTGGATCTTCTTTTTTGGGGAATGTAAGCGACAGAGCCATCGAGTAAAGAGTAGAAACCAATGAATTCTTGATGAGAACACTGATATAAAAGAAAGATTGTACAACAGGAAGTTGGAAAACGGTTTAACAATCCAGATGATATTATGATAGCACCATATTAAACAGAGCTTACAGACGCAGAGCTTTCTAATTTTATGGTGAGATTACCAGCAATTTTGGAGCCACTGGAAAAGGAATATATGTGTATATATATATATATATATATATATATATATATATATATATATATATATATATATATATATATGTGTATATATATATATATATATATTGAGATTACAATATTGTCCAAGGCTTTGGTGGGATATTTAGAAAGACAAAAATAGAGGAATATCTAATAGAAGTATAACAGTTTACAAAGGACAAAGACGAAAAGTAAAGATGTTCCTGTATATATTATAGATAACGATAAAACAGCTTGAAATAAATGCCTACAACATTTATATATGCCATTCAACATTCCCAGTTAATAAAAAAGTTAGTAGCCATATTTTAGATTTAATTGATTGTCTGTACAAAAGATTTGAACCAATATTTGTAAATTTAAAGCTAAAGAGCATGCAATTACCAGATTTTAAACAATCTAACAAAACTTAAAAGAGCATTAGAATTTTTAAATTTACATAGGAAAGATAATGGAAGATGGCATATTTTATACAATATCTTTCGAAAAACAATGGAACAGACTTTCACAACCAATAACCAACGATTACTTGGTTTACATCAAGTCTAAAAAGCTTATGAAATTTGATATTGGGCTAATTTTCAGAATTCTAAAATTAGAGGACTGGAATATAAACTACCAATAAATGGTAACAAGGAGAGAATAATACAATTCTGCTTATCTGCTATCTATTTTAATGCCCTGTCAATAAACTACATAGAATTTACAGAAGAATGAAAGGAATTAATAGTAAACCAGAATTGTTTTTAGAACAATGCGCAATACGTACATAATAAGAAATAAATCTATATATTCCATATATCAAGAAGTTCCAGAAAAAAAATCCTTTTATTCAATGGGAACGTTTCGTACAAAACGAGATAAAAAATGCCATTCAAATTTACAACCTAGAAGAACTGCAGCCACGTAACAAAGTATTTACAAGATGTTATATAAAACAAACTAGCATTAGAACAAAAGAAACTTGGAGACTAAAAGTATGGAGTTTAAAGAAGATTAAAAAGATAACATTAAGCAAACTTTTAAATTAGCACAAGAATACAACGATAACAAGTTATTAATATTGTGGAAGAAGAATGTGCAAAATATAATAATTAGACAAATTTAAAACATTGGAATAAAATTGCGAAAAATAGAGAATATGTCATTTTGGCATTCTGTGTCGGAAAAACTAAACAAGGAGAATTTGTTTCGGTTTTAACAGATAAACTATCAGGTGTTTTTTTTTTTTTGGGGGGGGGGGGGTATTCCTTGACGTTTGATGACCAGTGGTCTTAGGTGTTTGTCAAATTTGAGCATGTTAGTGGCTTCAGGTTTTTCATAATTCTTCCCGTTTGAGTGACAGGTTCCCTACAGTTTTTCATGAACTTTTGGGGTTAATGGACTAACGTTTTTCATACATTATGGGGTCCACAAAACTGGTTAGTACAGAGTAGTAAAGGTAATTGGTCCAGGATTTTTCATAAAATTATGATGGTTAGTATAGATTAATAAAGTGAATCAGCCCATATAATACGGATTACATTATTGTAAACAATATAAGCAAAGCAAAGTGTACGAATCAGTAAGGAAATATGATACTTCGTAAATCTGATCCACTGTCTTTCTGCATCCCATTACAGTCACGATCTTAATAAGCAGCCATATGGCGGGAAAATGTATGCATCAACCTAAACTTGTCATCATGTATAAAGTGAGGGGAATAAATATTCTTTAAACAAAAAATAAAATGAATTTTTTTAAATACTCTTATGTTATTTTAAGGAATGTTGTGACAGGGTACAATTTCTTGCACATATTTCTTATGTTTATATTGCAGCACTCATTTTTCCACTGCCCAGTGCAATAAATCGTGAATTTTTCGTATTTTTAGATAGATCTTTTTTACTGTAAGTGATGATAAAATATCTTTTTTTGTAAAAATACAATACTCTCGCTTTTCAGGAGCAATCATCCAACAATGTGGATCTTCTCTGCTTGCAAAAATGCCCATCTATACGAACGCACACCAAGATATGTAAGGAAAAGGGCCTGAATCGATCTAACATAGTTTTTCATGTAGCAATTCTGCGACCCGCCGTGCCAACCTATACGTTAAAACGTATCAAAATTAAAACTCTGCAGCACTGAAAGCTAACTGTAGTTGTCAAAGCCACTATCAATCATAATCGTTCGTTGTAAGAAATCATTATAAAAACTTTGTGATTCAGAACAGTCATTGTATTCGAACCTGGTATTATCCATTACCCTATCCACCAATGTATCAACTCCATAGAGAACGTGATCTCCTTTTGTTTTAAATACGACCCGTAAGTGGTTGCAATGGAACGATGCTACGTTGTCATTTATTGCATACTTTAAACCAATGTATTTTTAATTTGCATTAATGTTACTATCAAATAACTTACCGTACTGAACGTAAATAGGGTCATATTGTCTTGGACATTGGCACGTGTATCTGCCAACCATTTAACGTAGGATTACTTTTTCTTACAGACAACATGGTGTCTGGAAATGCTGGTATCAGGGTAACCAAAATCGCAATATTTGAGATTATAGAAAAAAAGTTAATGCTGTATTGAGAATAACAGAGAGTACTCTGGCTAATAACCGAATCATTTGTCGGTTTCAGTTTTGCTCACAAGAAAATCATATTCGGTAGAACTTGCCGCTTGAATGGACAGAAACATATTTTGTACTATCAAGAGTTGATTTTGTACCTCCCAAAAGAGATCCGCTACTTGAAGGCAAAAATACTATGTCCAAATACAAGTAATGCATGGTTACTTACAGAACTTTTACATGCTTTATTGACAAAACATGAAAGATTACTTGTATTTTCGCCGCCATGAAAACATTACAGGCAAAGCAAAGTAACAATTCCATTGACATATTTATACGACCTCATACAGACGTAAGCATGAATGGGATTAATTCCTTGAAAATTAACGATTGGGTGGGGTTTTATATTAATCTGAGTGAAGATGAAAAAGATTGAAATTTTAAGTGACAATATTAAGTTATCTTTATATTTGCTTGACGGTTGTACAAAATAAAATTTGCATGCGTGTATATCGTTTAAAGTATACATTTTTTTTTAATTCAATGGTACATATATACTTTACCTAGTATATCCATCTAAAATCAGCATGAAATAAAACAATGAAGATACCATATAGTGGATTTTTTATTTCTTCTTCAAAAAATATGAAAATGGTTACGATAACTCTAAAGTATTGTAATGGCTTCACATTTCTTGGCTGGATGTGTATTTAATGAACCTTAAAAGTCGTTGCGTCAGAAAGATGAGAAATGCAGCTTCAACATAGGTTGTAATTCTTTCTATACGTAATCGTTGGTCTTAGGGTGGTATCACGGCAGAGTGAAGAACATTGTCATTTAAAGGAACAAATTTGGAATTTCTTCATAGTACTTTGAGAATTTTGATTTTGGTAAGAATGAAATATTTATATATGCAAAGAATTAAAGTCAAAGAGCAGAAACCAATTTTCTGCATACGTGGAATCCCGTAAATAAATTGCGGTGTAAGGTAAGTTTTATTTCTTCTGACAAAAAGCCACAACAGTAAGATATTCACACTTACTCAGGATAAAGAGCTATTATAAACAAGAAAATAAAAACAAAACAGATTTTTGGATCAAAGTTCATCAGTGCTGCATAAGATGACAAACCCATTTGATTGAAGTACATAAACTTTGACAACATAGTAAAATCGTCTAAACCGGATCATTAACATGTCTGAGAAAACGACTTCAGATAAATACGCTTATTTGCAGACGCTACTCTTCGATTTTGGAAAATAGTTTTGGTCAACAAAACATATTTTGAGTATGCTTGTCGGACTCACGTTACTAATTTTATGGAAGAATGGAAACCAGTCTAGAAATGTGTGAACATAAAATAGAATATATATGGGTTTGACTGGCCATGATTGGTTAATAATGAAAAGTACAATTTTAGTAAAAACAATATTTTGAGAGCTTAACATATTTGCAACTGAAAAAATAGAGGCAATGTTTTATTGATGGAATTTCAGTCCTTTTACAGACTTGACTTTGGAAAACTCATTACAGAAATTTTGCAACTGATTATTTTGGTACGGAATTGAAAACACATGTTTCAAATACATGTAGATCAAAACAATGCAACGACTCATACGGTTTTCTCTCACAGAAGCTTGCATCAAGGATGGGTCAATACTGAGAAATATAGGTTGGATCATGAGCGTTCAGAAATTTAAAGTTATTGAATTTTTAATATCATGGTGTTTCCATAGGTTTACAATGAGAGCTGAATTAGTACCGTGAATCCTGCAACGACGCTATCAGGAAACGGAGAAAGATTCTTAGATATTTCAGTGTCGCTTCAACCGCTGACAGTCTGTATAAGTAGCGTATTAAAGAGCTAAAACTCGTAGTACTATTAGAAAGAGAGCAATAAAAAAACATGGAGGTCCTACGTCTCTAGGTTGAACTCTAGCTCATGTATTAAATTAGTATGGAATGTTGTAAGAAAAATCATTGCCAAAATAAAACGGCTGTATCAGACATTTAATAACTCTGCCAAATTGGTCACTATACTACCAGAAATTTTAACCACATTGGCCGAAATCAACTCCAGAAATTCTAGATCAGAAAACTATTCTGAAACTTCCACCATGTCAAAAAATAAAAGAACAGATTCCTTTTCAATTTTGAATCTGCCAACGCTAAACATTGCAATAAACCTTTCACTCTCAGAGAACTACAAAATTATCTTGATCGAACCCACGATAATTCAAAAGGACCAACAAAACAAAAAAACTATCAACGTCTGAAACACTTAACCTAATACAGCTACCACTACACTATTAAACACTTAACGTAATACAGTACCCATTACACTATTAAACATTTTCAATAAAATTTTGGAAACTGGCCAATTTACGCCATCATGGCGAGAATCAACGGGGATACCGGTAACCAAACCTGACAAAGATCACACCAACCTTTCCAATTTCGCCCCTCAGCACCAGCAAGATGTATTTGCAAAACTATGGAACGAACGATAAGTTACAGACTCCTCTGGTATCTTTTCAGTGCAGATTCAGACGCCAGAGAAGTAAAATTGACCATCTAGTCAGACTTTAAAAATGTATCAGCATAGCTTAAGCCATATACATACATGCATGCATACATACATACATACATACATACATACATACATACATACATACATACATACATACATACATACATACATACATACATACATACATACATACATACATACATACATACATACATACATACATACATGTTATGTTACACATACATCTAACGTACAGTTTTTGAAAGTTTTCACCAAACAATGGGAAGTAACTTACCTGGTACAGTTTGTCAAGTTATGAATTGTATTTAAATTAGGAGACATTTCTTTCCGCACATCACCTTGAATAAATTTTCATAATTCCACGCCCTCAACCGACAAAAATCTAAATCTTCTGTCTGTCAATTCACCAATACTGAATTTATAAAGGTTACACATTGTATGCATGAGTCTATATTCAGCTTACAAAAAAATTTCGTTACAATTAACAGAAAAACCTTTAATAATAGCATATGTCAACATCGATCATCAAATGATGTCCTACCTTACAGGCGTGTCACCTAGCCGCTAAGCTAAATGACGTAACTTGTCACGGCTAATTACGATATCTCAAATGCAGTGTATAGTGAGGTGAGACTTGCGAAATGTTACAATTTGGTGAGTTATCTTATTTCGGGGGTGAACGTAAGGAAGGGATGTCTTAAAAAGGATTATGAGGATTTATTTAATAATGATGAGAGTTAGTCCAGCCTTTCTGACTTTCAATACAATTAACAGTTGTTACATGAAACCAGATATGATAGTTGTATGTACTTTCCAAAACTATCCTTTGGCCCGAAAAAACAAAAAAAAAAAAAAAAAAAAAATAGTTTAATGATGGCACAGAGGCAAAGCCATTTGAATCCATTCATTGCGCAGTCCATTTTTTCAAGATCTTTATATCTGTCATAGATTTAAATTCTTCTCAACTTGCTACAGTCCTAAATCTAGTGCTTTATTTTAGATAGGTACGAAATTAATCGGTTCTGACCTCGTAAACACGTTTGATTCTGCCGTCATGAAGTGATAATAGATTATATTATGTTTATTGAGAAAAGGATTCTAAATGAATGTATTCTCTTGAGAGATGACTAGCTGTTTCCGTTTCATGGTGCCCTGAGCTATGCATATAATAAAATAACCATTAAAATATTTCCCCATAGACCGTAGCATGCAATCTATCGCGCACATGACATGTGCAATGATTTATATCTAGAAGTAACCAAAGTAACCATGACATATTTGAAAAAAGAAATTGTTTGCTCCTTAACTAATCGTTTGTGTTGTGTCAACGTTATTTGCAAAACTGATAAATTTGTCATCTTCTGATCATCACCGCCTCGAATACGAAGAAAGTGTTTCTTCACTCAGAATGAACAAATCCACTCAAGCTTTGCCAAATATGGATAAAATCTTCATTAAGTAAATATTTCGTGAATTATATAGAAGAATATGTGCAAGGTAGAAATCCGATCCTATTGTACAATTTACTCCCGTCGAATTCCTGCAATTTAGCGCAAAATGAATGAAGAATAATACTTCCAGAATTACCGACTGCATTACCTTCATTTAGTTAGTCTCTCTTTTTTATGTTATCTGTGACGTCATTCCAGAACAAGCCAAGCATCCATTACGATAGAAATCTATTGATGGGACGACCTTATCGAGCAAAAATTACTTTTTTTCCTCACGCAGTATTTTTATTACAATTTGCAATCAAAAACAGAAAATCGAAAACAAAAATGTGGCAACAGTTCAAGCTTTTAAAGCGAGCGCTTCTGATAACGCAAAGATTAATATGTGAGTCAATACAGATTTTCTACCGTGTATGCTTTGTAAAAGTTTTGTCGACTGGAAGTTTGTTGAGAAATCGGACCAGAGTTGAGCGTTGGAAAAAAAGCCGAGGATCTCCAATCAATTAGAATGATTTTGATGTGTACTGTTTAGTCGATCAATACTGTGTAACTAGGTACAACACAATCAAATAGTTTGAGATAAACAAAATTACTTTTTTACGTGGAGGAATGGACAATAATCGAAAAAAATATAAAGATGAATAAATTGCCATGTAGTAAACTTTCCTTTACTATGTCTAAGAACGCTCACATGTTGCATGACGACACATCTCCATAGTGTCAACCTCAATGTCAGTCAGTGACGCGACGAGAACTCAGTCATAGTGGTTTATGATCCGAGCACGTAAATTCATCATTCTGAACATAACTGAAATCAATAAAATAACAAATCTAATTTTCCACACTACTCTCCTGTCAGTAACTCATACCAAAAGTGAGCATTGACAGGCAGTGGCGGAGCGAGGATTCGAGGCGCCCGGGGCAATGTTCTTTAGTGGCGCCCCTATTGAGGCGCCCGGGGGTAATGTTCTTTAGTGGCGCCCCTACTTTGCCATAGAGAACAGTTTTTATGTCAGTTGCCAAACTCCCTCGTCTCTCTCCCCCTCCTAAGTGATTTGCGGACGTTTGATCACAGACCTGTTGATCATAGGACGTTTGATCATAACCAGTTGCTCACGCGCACGATTGATCATACTTACATATGCCAATGGGTACTCGGGTAGCCGCCCGTTGATAATTACCAGGATAATAAAATGAGCCAAAGGGTACCCGTTTAATTCATGTAGAAAAACACCGCCAAGTTCAGATCGACGATTATATTTGCCGACATCAGGAGCGACCGTATCTTCTGGTCTATAAATCGATACTTTTTGACCAGGAAGTAGATTTGTAAACAAACTGTTTTTGTTTTTTTTTCTTGAAAGTTCGACAAATAATGTGCAAAAAAATTTATTATCATTTTGGAGAAGAGATCGTGAATGAAACAATATAGGAGCTAAGACTGTGATGGATTTTAACTATTTACAACGACCTCTCCATTCCCAACAAATATGATTACCCTTCATCATAAAGTGCATGTAGTTAAGCGGCATTTCGTTATCTTTGCTCATGCTAGTTGTCAGTTTGAATTGCTCTGACATTTCTGTCGGCGAGATTAAAGAACGTGTCTCTGGTTGAGAAACTTACACGCGTAATCACCAGGCATTAGTTAATCATTACGTAGTACCGTATTCAGAGAGGATAGTGCATCAATTTAAAATCAATTAATTCAGGTTTGTACACATTTACCGTAATACAATTTCGATCGGGTACCTGGGTAACCTATCATTAGGATCGACGGGTACCCAGTAGATGTTTACTAAACTTTTGACAGCTTCAATCATAATGTTGTACTTTTTATACATTATGGCGTTTATTGGTCATTCAACCATGTACGTTAACTCCCCGTAGTGGGTTTCTATCGCACACTTAAACAATTACTGACAATATAATATACTGCAGGCTACGGATTGCGTGATATATACTTTTTTATGTGTAAGTTTAAAGTACATTATTATTATGAATATAGTAATAAATTATAGTAACAATGTTAAATAAAGTATTTTAACACATGTACTAGATTGCTTTTAATTAGTTTTTATATTAGTGCAATCAATCGTCCTATGATGAATAGCCTATATGATCAATCGTCCGCGTGATCAACAGGTCTGTGATCAAACGTCCTATGATCAACAGGTCTGTGATCAAACGTCCTATGATCAACAGGTCTGTGATCAAACGTCCGCACACGCTCCTAACTATACGTTTTGTGAAGAAGTGCCCCAGTTACACTAAGATGAGGTGAAATACTATGAAAATTTCAGTTGCAAAAAAAAAAAATAAAAAAAAATACCGACAGCGCCCACCTTCGCCTGTCGCCTAGGAGCAGTTGCTTCCCCCCGCCCCGACACCCCTCGCGCCGCCTTTGTTGACAGGGTATAGTTTTAGTTTGCTAAATCTTGATAAGCTAGTTTTGCGAAACCAAGCTCAGTGGCACCCAGTGCAGACTCTATGAAAGATCCCAACATTACCGCGTACAATGATATAATTCTTAGCTAAACGTGTGAGTTATGTTCGTGTTTGGTCCAGGTCACAATGTTATTTAAAGACTTAAGACAGAAAGCAAGGCAAAAAGACCCTCTACTTCAGAATACTGTAGAAACGTCTGTTAGAAATAGAGAGATAGAGGGCCACATGTACATACAAAGAGGAGAGTATGCTCTACGGAACAAACGCATACAATATTCTGAGTTATACAAATAAAGTCGGACAGTGAATAAACTTGTAATGGTTAGGTACCCATTTTCGTGGATTTCTTGGTTACTTCTTGGTCCATCCAAATTTACAGACCAAAAATTAAAAAAAACTATTGCGTGAAGAAAACATGTTTCCTCCACCATCAGGAATATAGTAACAAATTTAAAGACTGACATAAATATCATTTTTAGCAACAACAACAACAACAACAAAAATAAAAAATGATAAGCCCGAAAAAAAAATAGAACGTCAGTATAATGATTTGCAATCGAACCATTCATTACCAGTAATCACATCTTTCAAAGGAATGAAATAAATATTGAAGCTTTGATCGCTAGAATTACCTGTAATAAGCTAAAATCCCCATAATTTCATATTTACACTGGCGTTTAAATCCAGACTAATCAGTTTATAGTTGGGGAAATATTGGGAGAGTCCCTTATTTAATTATCTTATCCTGGAAATAGTATCTCTGAAGTTAAACGATCTCAGTAAAGTTACTATTAACTTACATGTAACACAATTACTAAGACTTGGTGCAATTGATCAGACAAACTACACAGTACACAAGGGAGTTGTCGAGCAGAAACTCAATTTGTACCTCATTGGAGCCAATTGATACGGCAAGGGAACTAATTTGTGCGTCCTGACCAATTGATTTTTTATGCAGTAGAAAATACGGAGGATTCCATGATTGGTGCAGTCGATAAAACACAATATTACTGTAGGCTTGAATGTTGATCGGAAACAAACTGAGTCAGGATTAAACAGAAACGTGGAAGGGGTGATCTACAAAACGTACTCGTCGGAACTGTATCTTATATATTTCCACTTTTATCTCATCAGTATTGAAAACTATTAAGAAAAAAAAAATATTTGTACAAAATCCATTCACAATATACAAAACACCGGCACAAAATATTTGATCTTAAATGTCTTCAAATTATTGTCTGTTTTTGCTTTCTCTTTTTGTTTGTTTAGTAATTCGTTTATTCAATTAACAGCTTGCTTAATTATTCATCTATTAATATGCTTTTCACTTGTTTCAAACGGGCTTTTATTTGATTTAGACAGGTTTCCTGTAACTGTGTCATATATATATATATATATATATATATATATATATATATATATATATATATATATATATATATATATATATATATATATATATAAGGAAGTATTTTTGTAGATTTTATTAAAAAAATAGGAAAGTTTAAAAATCCTTTATTGACATATGAGAAAAACTTGCCAAGGCAAACGAATTCGGCATTTATTCCACAATATTTCCTTGAAATCTACGACACTTGAGAAATAATCATTAAAGCTGAATTTGTCGCTTTTCGTTTGAACAAGAATTCGCTCTTATGAAAAGGAAATTAGCCATTTACATGAGTTACGAATCTAATGAACATTTTATCAAGTGATATTTCCCTCTCATTCGGACAAAATCTTCTATTTCCGATCTGAGTTATACAAATGAAATATTAATTTCAGGAGTTCACCTTCATCTGATATTTGCAAATTGCAAAAGGTTAGACAGTATACCATCTAAACAATAGTCATATAGCTGTTAATGCAAATTACAAATTGTTTCTGAAAATGTAAGCATACAATTATTCTTCGTCAATGAGCAAATTTTTTGTATGTCCCTTTATCAAAAGACGTAGCTATTGTACAACAAAATAGCTTCCAGGTCGTTATAAAATTTCAACTAGTTAATAGTCAATAGTTAATAGTTAATTTCAACTAGTTAATAGTCTATTATATTGCTATGAATAAGACCTTTTAATCAATGACTGATGATGAATACACATTCGATTCAGTTCATATCAATTTATTTCTATCGGGTCACTATTTAATTGACATATGAGGTTAAATTACGAACAGAGTTAACAGTCAATTACATGTGAGTAGAAAGAACATTATTTAAATAAAGTGTTGCATTATATTAGCTTAAAAAATTAATATAATGCAATGTTGGTGATAATAATAAAATCTGACTTAATATCATTCAATGTTGGTGATAATAAGAAAAGCTGAGTGGAATAATATTCAATATCTGATACCGGAACTGTAAATATAACATTAAAAAAAACTCAGAATTAAAGGGGAACTTTTCAATGTTTTCATTCCATATATATATATATATATATATATATATATATATATATATATATATATATATATATATATATATATATATATATATATATTGATATATAATATAGATAGATAGATAGACAGACAAATATATATATGGATAGATAGAGATAGAGATAGATAGATAGACAGACAGACAGATAGATAGATATATAGAGATAGATAGATAGACAGACAGACAGACAGATAGATAGATAGATAGATAGATAGATAGATAGATATAGACAAACAGACAGATAGATAGATAGATTAATGTGAATTGAACCTAAGCTTAAAAGTCTATTGTATATCTTTTACATAGTTTATACTTTATATTTTAAAGCACGTGCAGCCTTGGATACAGACAAGTTGCAGACAATTTGATGCAAACTGCTTACAAAATCTCAAAGACAGGCAATTCATACTTTATTCGGTATCTTGATTTCAAAATACTTTATTCAGAAAAATCCCTGATGGGTAACAAAAGGAAATGTTTCACTCCGTTGCTCGGGTTTTAAGATTTATTTCAACTCAAAGGCTTCTCTAACTTTAGTAATAATGGGATGACAAGTTTAATGGAAGTAAATCCTTCAATTAGAGGTAGCACATAAGGTAATTTACAATTATATTCGGAAAAACACTCTTGAGAAGCAAATTACATATATATATATATATATATATATATATATATATATATATATATATATATATATATATATCAAAATTTATGTCAAGATTTTTATGACGGAATTGTATTAACAGAATTACTAAAACTATATTATGGAGAGAGGGGGTCTAAAGGAAAGTTACACATTGTTTTTTTTTGTGTTTTTTTAATTATTATTTCAAAGTCATTGTCCATAGCTTCTAACAAACGCCACAGTGATGTAAAAGCATATCAATTACTTTATGCTGTAGCCTCTCGTAGATCTTCAAATATCATTTAGTTTAAAGCAATTTATAATTGAATATTGTTAGCCGCACTCTACAAAAAGCAAATGAAAAACGAACACAATAGGTCATCAAATATAAGCCCTTACATTTTACGAAAGGTGGCAAAACATTTTAATCAGATACCAAAATAAACCCCAAAAGAATAGAAACATATGCAAAAAAATATAGCGCAACCTCTCTCAAACAGCTGCCATATGGATGACTGTGCTGGTTGTATAATGGGTGTGGCTAGCTAGAGTTAGAATGTTAATTTATGTTACAGAAAATAAATCAGAAACATAGCCAAGCAAGGAATGTGGCTCCTTCGTAACTTACTGTAGAGAGATAACTCAGCGAGCGGTGCTCTGTTCTAATACATAATCGCAGTTTTCTTAGTCACATTCCTTTACCCAATTTTTGGGGTTTATATATATATATATATATATATATATATATATATATATATATATATATATATATATATATATATATATATTATCAAAGTAACTTTGGTTGTCACATTGATATTCTTAAATTCTTCTAGGACCATAAAACATTAAAATTTGTATATCAAAATGCATTAGCAACACCATTCATTTAGAGTTTGTTCTATTTATTTTGTCCTTCTGATAATAAAACTCTTATCAGCTTCTTACAGCCTTAAAGCCATATATTTCTGTTTCTAAATGATCAGAGGATTGATTGTATTTGCTTGCCAAGCAACAATTTTAAATGAATTGATTCTGGTCTCCAATGTCTCAGAAGCCCATATGTGGTGAAGATGGGAACAAAGATGTTATCAGCGTTTATTCTCTTGGGATGGTAAGTCCTTTCTCTTTCAAGGCGCTTTTGTATCACGTCGAGCAGATTGCAACCGAACATAAGCACTTTATTAAAATTCTTTTCACGGAACCGAAATGCCCATTTCCTTGTTCATGCACTCACAAATACCACTATGATAGAAACGCAAGCCTTGAAGGACTCACGGTACTAATTCAACTTCCATAGTAAACCTATGGTATTAAAAATTCAATAACTTTAAATTTCTAAATGCTCATGATCAAACCAATATTTATCAGTATAGACCCATCGTTGATGCAAGCTTCTGTTTAAGAAAACCACATGAGCCGCGGCATATTTTGGATCTACGTGTACATGAAACATGTGCTATTAATTCTGCACCTAATGAATCAGATGCTACTGTTGTTATTGATTGTTCCTAAGTCAAGTCTATAAAAATACTAAAATTGCCTAATAGAATCTTGTCTCTATTTTTTATTAAGTACAGATAGGATAAGCTCTCAAAATAATTTTGTTCTAAAATTTTACTTTTCATTATTAACCAAACCCGTTTGTACTCTATTTGTAACGTAGACTGGTTCACAGTTTTTCCGTATAATTAGTACCGTGAGTCCTGAAGAGCGATAATTTGCTCCTCTCGTACTTTGTGAATTGTAACTTGCTTTCACTTAGAGATAGCTTTGTGTAATATTTGAAGGAATTATTAATGTAACTTGACCAGTCATTTTCTGATCAACACCAGCTAATCAAATTGAGACTGAAGCACGGGAAAATCTGAAACTCCAATCTCAGGCAAATGAATTTAAGTCATATTATACCGGTATTTAAAAAGTCAGTAATGAAAGCTTTCATCCAAAAGAAAAAAGGCATTCAACGACGAACACTTATGGCCGCTGTCATGCAACAGCAAAAGTCCTACAACTAACTAAAAACGGAAAATTAAACGCCATACATTGGAGACTATTAGAATAAAAGTCAAATAGCAAAAATTGCTACACTTTAAATGAACCATTATGAAACCGCTATTTGTTTGTTGTGTGCAGAGTTTTTCTGCCATTGATTTTAGCACCAGGGTCTTACAGATGCCGTGAATATTCGCGAGGATCAGAACTACCGTATGTACTCGCTTATAGGTCTAGTCCAAATGCAAACAGCATACACCCTGATCTGTTTGTCACTTAATGCATCGGCAGATCAGGGTCTATATTGTTTGTTATATAGATTACTCCTAACAAACTGCAAAGACCCAGATCTGTTATAGCACTATGGGACGGCAGATGTGGGCCTATGCAGTTTACAGTTGGATGAGACTTATAAGCAAGTACATTACGGTACATTTGGTGAGTTTGTTGCTTTCACGGCACGTTCAGTGCACTATTGGCTTTATCATGCTGATGAAATGGGAATTCAGTGTATTTTATAATCATGTTCCAATGCCAAGAGACACTTAGACAGCCAACATGATCTGGCTGTGCGAGTATCGAATTTATATATATATATATATATATATATATATATATATATATATATATATATATATATATATATATATATATATATATATATATATATATATAAACATTATAGATATAAATGCCAAGTAATTTGTACAAAATTCCTAAAAATTAATGACATCTTTCATGCAATTTTTTTCTTTAAAATACATTTTTGCAACTTATTGCAGAAAAAAAGTGGCACGAATGTGCAATTTTAGTAATATTAAATTGTATCTGAAGTTGTGTCAATATCCAACCGTTACAAATACCTTGGCTATAGATTTAAATTCTTTGGGTTTTTTTTGTTTGTTTTTTATTTTTTGTTTTCATCGACATTCGTTGCATATAACCACAGGCCACTATAAATACCATTATGGAAGTAATCAGAAATTGATACTTATGTTTGACAAGATGATGATTCATAAGGTTTATTTTTCCTAAGAATATCCGCTGTTTTTGTAACATACGTCTGCTAGCAAAATGATAAAATACAATTTGTTTCGTCTTTGATTTCATGATGTCCCACTTTGACTGACAACTTTATCCTTTGATACGTTCCAAATTTTTGGAAGGTACAATAATTTGATTTGAACAGGTTCGTTATTGTACTTCACGTGAACAGTATCATTTACCACATGAAATGGTTGCATCATTGAATAAGGGAGATAAACACAAAAAGTACAAACGCGTTTTATTCCGAGTTGACGAAAAGAACATGTTTTTTACGACGTAGGGATATGTCGAACCGTGAGATCGAGACATATTCATAACCCTTATCAAAAGAGGTCTTTCTTCCGAATTGGAAACAAAAACACGAATGAGGGTTTGTATTTATTACACAACTCTTCTTTTACGGTTTTTAAATTTTTTCAGCTGAACATTGTGTATGAAATTCAGAACGATTGGGGATTTATAAAAGTTCGACCCTGTATCTAAAAATACGGACGCGTGGACGTCAAAGAAAACACCTAAAATAGTTCTAATCTGGGTATGTGATACGGATTGAACACCTGTATCGAACACCAGTGCAACCATATAAGATTAAACGGGTACTTAATCAATTTCATTGTTTAGAATGCACATGTTTCATGATGTCATTCAAGACGTAACGATGTGTATCAATATTTCATAGGCTACCTGGAGAAACATTATCAATTTATCAGTAAAGTGTAACTATGTCATGAAAGCTCTATCAATCTTAAATCGGCGCATGCGTGAGTCAAATAGGTGTCAAATGTTATATGAACGTATCCAGATACTTGTATTATGGGACGGAAAATGGATACGAATTGTCATTTTTCAGGGTTGATTATGTCATTGCACGGTAAAAGTGCATTTTAAACAATTCATGCTTCCAACCTCAGGAATGCTAAGAAATATGTTTCAATTGTAATTCTTTCACATGTTCTCTTTACGTTAATGATACCAAAACCAGCACATACTTTTTTTAAATAATCCATATAGAATCATTTGACATGTATATTAAGTGACAACTGATTTCTCGTCTCCTTTGTGACCGAATGTTGTTGGTGGTGATTTAGTAGTAAAAGTATACTTTAATAACATTTTGTGAGTTGCTTTTGCATGAATTCGGTTCGTGTGCAGTATGAAGAAAGGTTTATTTACTTTTATGTGTGCTTGAAGGTGCTACATTCGATTTAATATAATCTCAGTATATCTATACTTAATTGTAAGTTTAAGATATATCTTGGTACACTCTTGATGAGTATCATGTTTGAGGATAGTGTGGTTGTCTAAATGTTAAAGGGAATGTTCATGTTGCCTTTTATTTATTACATGTGGAATCTAGGAAACATGAATTATACAATATCTCCACCAGTTGGATTTTTAAAAAAAATTCCTACAGATAAATCACTGTAAACTAGTATTATATTACTGCCACTGTCGTCCGTCATTAGAGACTGTCCGCGACGTCAAAAATTGTTTGTTTTCAGTGGCTACATTTACTACACAGGTGATTGCAGTAGTTCCATGCCGAAAATAACAAACTACATGTATTTACTTACGGATCAGATACTTATGATGCTGATGCTAAAATAGGAACCGATGCTTTTAATTTTTTTTATCAGAAAAGCATGATTGATCTGTTTTTAGATGATATTTCTAGCGATCACAGCATCGTCGTTTTGCTTGCACTCAGGTCAGAAATCTTCATCTTCAGTCTTTCATTTTTTAAGCCTTCCATATTTGAAGTTGATACAAGTCGTTTCTGAGAGTTTTACTGAATTTTTTTCTTCTAAAATATAGAGTGTTCCTTGACATCAAACATGTTTCATAGCTTATGTATTTTGAGGACCAAGATAACAAATTAGAATTGGTATTGAACAACTTTGAACATTCATATGCATCAAGCAAAATGGGAAATTCGTTATTTAGATTTCCCAATCTGAACCAATATTTAAAATTTGACTTTACAATATTGACATGTAAAGGCAGTCTCCTTGTATACGTTTGCAGAACCTAATGTGCAATATTTCACAAGAACGGTTTTTGTAGATGGTTCCAGCATATATCACATCTTTATTTCCAAATTGTTAACTGTTCTTGCTAAATATACTTCATATGTTCCATATAACATAATAGGTTTGATAGCATGACCGAAAACATTTATGCTATTTGTAATACTGGGACTGAAAGATAAAAAATCACAGCGCAATTTATGGCCAGCTTTTAGGGCCCAACTGTAAAGTTCTGATTTGGCAAGAGAGAATAAATCTCACCCTGTGAAGTGGAAGTGTACATAGATAACATTTATTTTGGATTAGAAACGATTAAAAGATGGATCTCCGCAATAAAGGGACCAGTCAGCGCACAAGGTATTTTTAACTGTGGGTTGGTGAAGATATTATTGGCTTGAAGACGGACACAACAAGGATAAATAATCTTTAATGAGGCGGTGGCATTTATGTGTGTTATTCTTAGCAACGGAATCAACAATGAATTATTGAAGATGATTGAACCTTAATTGGTTGCAACATGCGGTATAGCGTTTGTAATAAGTGTATTCTACACAACTTTGCCCAGTAAAGTATCCCAGTAAAGATATCCCAGTGTTGGAAACTTTCTATAAATTGATGATGGTGCAGTTTTAACCTATAGAAAAATGTATCTAATATGATATTTGTCAAACTTGTACTATCTGACAGCATGAGAAGTAACAGTGTTGCGTAGCATAAAGGCATCAAATTTACTGATTACAATTAAACCGTCGAAATTGGCTGTTTCTTTATTTAATGGGGCTAGATCAATTTACTTGCAAATGCTGATTTAACTTTTTCTGGATGTGACACTAATTATTTAATAGGATTTCAGACACTAATTGCGTTCAGAATCAACATGGATTTTAATATATCGACGAGGAATCTGTATTCAAAATTAAATTATTTCACATGTCTTGGTGTTAGCAATGAATTTCAATCTAACTGTAGTTTCCTCTGCAGATTTCCTTCCATCTTGCGATAAGATCATACACATGGGCATTCTGAATTTTAGTCGTGGTAATTTTCAGACATTATCCATTCTGTAGTTAATTTTGTGCCAGTTTACACACTATACATATATATAGCGTACACAGAAGACAATTATTATGATTAAGTAAGAATTGATGTTTGAAAATTGCAGGATTAAAAGCACTTTTTACAGGGTCACCTCACAGTTTTTACAAGACAATCTTCAATTTTTCTCCGCAGGTAGGAAAGACAATCCTCATTCATAGGATATCATTAACCAATATTGGTAGCAATAGCACTCAGAAACGTAGATACAATGTCTATCAATACATATGTTATTTTTTTCATTGATGTATCCATTTGCTTTCAATCTTTTATGTTAACAGAGTCATTTGAAATAAAATAGCTAGTGGATGCTGGAATGTAAAAATAAATGTTAGCAGTAACTGTGTTAGTTCGACTAAAGCATGAAATGCCTCACGAAGATGGGGGGAGCGGGAGTTGAGGCGGTGAAGCAACCACACCTTCCACCCCACCCACACCCATAATCCCCATCTACACCCTATCCCCAGCTGACTAGTTTAATAATTATTTTGTGTGTAAAATTTGCTCTGTGCAACTTTCTTCCCCCAGGCTTCACACCTCAGTACCATACCCTTATGGGCCCAGTTAACCATTGATTACTATACATAAGTTTACATTTCCTAAGACCAGTGCAAAACATTGTCATCTGTATTTGCATATAGAATCCTCTATTCCCTTTCCTCTTAATAATCAGACTGCCATTGCCATCTTTTGGACATCATATTTCTTGTTGGAAAAAATCATCCAGTGTTGTACAGTTAGTAGGCAACAAGCAGCGTGTCTTTATTTAAAATTCAATCTGGGGTAGCTAACAACCAGTATTCCTGCAGAAACATGTATTCCTTTTTCAATAGCAGAAATATCCATTAGAATTTAAATATTGTTTTCCTGCCACTTCACATTGAAGTCCGTAGTTTGTGAATTTAGTTCCTACAAATTTGGAATGTAAATGTCCTCTTATAAAATTTGTGCAATCAGTGGAAACCTTTATAAGTATGTTTACGCACCGATTCGCTTTGTTTACAATCAATTTCACTAGTGATATGGCGGACACAACTGCTACGCACCTAGCGAGCGATATCGGTACAACGGGGGATAATTAGAAAACCGTGTCTATATCTCTATCGACTCATTTCCTCCCTATTATTGGTCTAACACAGGGACTGAGGAAAAAATAAGTAATAAAAGTACACTGATAAATAATATAAAGTAATATGCAGCTATAGTGTGTACCAGTGTGTACAAAAATTCCAAAGTCATCATTAATGTCGGGAGGCAACTTCCCCTCTCCCCTGACCTCCTTTGTTTATCAAAAGAAAACAAAAATTATTTCCAAAGTTTACAACATACATATAATTCAACATATACTAACATTATTAAATTACTATCAAGGATCTGGTAAGAAAAAATATATTTGTAAGCTAGCTCTTCGGCGCATCCTACGATTTGTTTAGTTGACAGTCCAACTTTGTTACTTAAATTACATGCGCCTTATTAAACAGGAGTTTGGACGAAGACATCTATCACGTTTGCGTGTTCATGCTTAGATCATTATTGTTAACAGACGTTGCTTTCTGTTTCGGTTTCTTGTTTAAGTCGAGTATGGCATTATTGTATTTGGCATATTTTGACAACACAAGACACATGAGTTCTCAGTCTGATCATCAAGAGATATAATGTAAAACGTGTTGTTTTATTGGATCGGAGAGTTATGGCGACAGCAAATAAACAATATCTCCAGAACATTGATGCTTCGTAAAAAGAAAAAAAGAAAAATGCAACGACTTTTAAATGTAAATAGCCAACCTCTTTTTTAGACTATTTAAATTAATAAAATTAAAATTAAAATTAATTGCCTGTTTCATCATAATTTATTTTTATTGCGTGTAAAACTGTTTACTTCACACAATTGGAAACTGTATTCATAGATTCAAGATGTGACATCAAATCATCTAAAGTATTAGTGATGTGAGTATTATAATAGGCTTTTTTTATTCTTCCAATGTGTAAAAGCCTGTAAACTATCCAAATAATAAAGGTTATGTATATTTCTAGTTTGGAACACTCATTATGTGTGTTAGTGCTCTGAGAATTATAGTGTTTTGTTGGGGGTTTTTTTTTTAAATATTTTATTGTTCTTCAAATCTCTCAGGTGAAATTAAAACATAAAAAATCTCCAAATGCTATAAAAGTAATGTTATATTTTCAAGCTTGGAACATGCCTTATGTTAGTACACTGAGTATTCTTGTCGTTATCATTGTTCTTCCGTTGTGGTAGGTAATTAAAATATATGCACTTGTATTAATTGTTTCCATATTGTTTTCTACGATTACATAAATTGTCACTTTGTGTTAGTTGAATCAGTCTTTTACGTCCTATTTTAACTATTTTCTCTCTCTATTTCTCTCACTCAGTGTATACACACACGCATATAGTAAAAGCGTTCCCAGATCATCCACTGTATATGCAACAATCATGCAAAATCCGTATAACACGGAACAATATGTACATTCAGTCAGCCCGTCCTTTATTGAGGCTGAAATTTATACTACTGCAATCTCAAAGTCTGTTTTTCATGCCTCTGATCTAATACAAATATCCAACAAAAATATATTCTGCCCTAAATGTCCACCCACACAAAGAACTGTAGTATACAACACTGTTGCCTTTGCTCTTCAAATGTTTATATTTAATCCGAGAAAAGTCTGTTTTTTCTGAGGTTTGAATGTATATGTCTTGTTGTTCTCAGTTATTATTTTTCCATCAGATTTTCCATCAGAGCCACACTGTCCTCACAACTGCGAGAATCATCGTGTCGATACATTGTGCAGCAATAAAAACATCAGCGGCTTTGTAACAGGAGTGGCTTTGTAACAGGAGTGGCTTTGTAACAGGAGTGGCTTTGTAACGGAGCTTTTGTACAGTCTGTTCTGAGGCTGTTACATGCCATTTCATGAAATACTCACAAACACATTAATTACTAATGCGATACTGCGTGTTCCTGGCGGGATATCTTTTGTAATAATTTAATGTCGTTGATTTATTTAGACAAATAAAGAATGCAAAAAATAAATTGACAAACTAACCATTGAATAAATCAATGATTCAATCAATCATTTATTACATAATGAAATCATTTATTACATAACGAAATAATTGGGACCACACTTTACATTATTCATATAATACTTCACTACAATTACTACGACTTCTTGTTTACTATACAACCAATACCTCTGCAGAATAGGGCCGATACGTCCTCGTGCATGTCGTAAGAGGCGACTAAAGGAGGAAGGATCAGCGGTGGGTAAGTGGTAATCTTGCCGGACTCGCAATCGAAATATTGTGGTTTCGAATCCTATTATCGGATCAGTCCGGGTCGGCTTCCTTGGTGTGTCCTTGAGCAAGGCACTTTACTCCTATTCGTCTCGTCACCAAATAACCTACTACTGTACTTGTGTTCAATGGCAGCGCGAGTGTTCGAGGCGCCCGGGAGCAATGTTCTTTAGTGGCGCCCCTAATTTGTCACAGAGAATAGTTTCTATGTCAGTTGCCAACCTTCCTCCTCCATCCATCCCCCAAACATAAATATAAGTTTTGTGAAGAATTGCCCCCGTTACACACCAAGGTGACGTGAAATACTATGAAAATTTCAGCTGCTAAAAAAAAATCCCTACAGCGCCCCTTCCCCTTTCTCCTGCCCCCCCCCCCCCCGACCTCGCGCCGCCACTGCTTGTTTTGCTGTATCAGATAAAACCAAACCAAACCAAACCAAACTATTACGTTTACTACTAACAAATGCTATTATTAATATCTTTCTTTTCAAGAAGATGACTGATCAGTTTATGGTTTCAACTACGCTTCATGCACATTGAACTCCGATGGTTTGTACTCTTCGACGCCGGTGTTGAAATCAGGCATCATCCGAAAAACTATGGATATTACCAATTTTACAGTGTGCAGTCAAATAACTTATGTATAGACGTCCAGACATGTGAAATCCATAACATCGAAACTGCTGATGTAAATAAAGCTATAATATGCAATTCCAAACGCTAAACCTTTCTTTTTTTCTGAGGCAAAGCTATGTGACAGACGAGGGTTTGGTTACCCTTATTTTAGCCAATGTATTTGTATTGGACACCATCCGTAAGATCTGATAATTTGTATCCACTATTTTCATTCCTGATCGCTTTAATTTGCTATGGATTTGAGGAAGATAAATTCTCGTTCCCTTATGATAACGTCTGCCATATAATGACAAACAGACCACTACTAAAACAGATCATTTTCATTATATACAACAATAAAAAAATTAAAGATAATTTAAAACTGAGTTTTCTTATATACAACCAGTTTGCGAATAAGGACTTCTTCTATAACAGCCCGCATCCGTTATCCTCACGTATCCAGCACGCAAAATAAACCCAATTTTTATCTTTAAAAATTAAATCTATCTGAAGCTCTCTAATATTTGTTGTTTTTTTTATGATGTCTTGAAGAATTGTTCAACTGGAATGTGCACTTTATGATATTAGATTACTGACAATACAATAAGAAATGAGGTGGCGCTCTTCAGTTTCGTACTTTGCATAGAGTTAGATTTTTAAAGAAAAAGAAGAGGTTTTCCTCACTATCTGTTCTGGCTATTTAAAAAAGACCTTGTATATCTTAGGTATTGTTAAAAGAACATTGAATTCCCTTTATTTTGGTGTATGATTGATGGGTGAAAATTGGGTTATAGAGTATACAGCTTGGTCTTACTTAAGATGTGAACCTCTAGAAAAACTGCTAGCTCCGCTTGGTCATTTTCACTTCCTGGACTTCAAAGGTAAATAAAAAAAAAAGAGCCGATAACTTTTTTTACTTTTTAGATATTTTGTAATTCATTCATAGTACTTTCAGAGGCTGGTATTGTCTGCTCTGGCAAAATTCGTTTCCCTATTTTAATAACTGCTAAAAATAGTGCACTTTTGACTAATTCAGACTGATTTTTCGAGTACTTTGGAGCGGCCATTTTGTTTGCTGTGTGCTTAGATCATGTCCCGTTTCCGCAAGTACAATATGTAAAGAAATTTCAGCCACAGTACATGAAAGTAACATAGAGGTATGCCAACATTCTCTCCATTGTGCATGTTGCAAATGCAAAATACTTCATCTTACACCTGTCACTCTCTCAGAAGCATGTATTATCTGTAGAGCACCCCCTGAGTTTGATGCAAAAATGGCTAATTTACACAATAACAACGTTGTCATGACAACTCCACATTCGGAACGTCCTCGTCTCTTTCCATTGCAAGGAGACTTTACTCGATTCTCTCAAAGAGACTCTGAGGTAATTGTGGTCTTCCGAAATTGGGAAATTTGGCGGAAGAACATTGGACTTGATATGCGATAAATAGATCATTATAAATAATTGCAGTCTTTGAAAACAAAAATGGACGACATTGCAAAGATCAATGAAATATCCACAGTCTGAGTTTTATTGGTGTCGCTGCAGCAGTTTAAAAGACGAAAATGATGAACCTATTAAATTTTTATAGATCATAGCTAACACTTACGTTGCGTTGAGTGACGATATGTTATCCACTCATTGTGATGCCAGAAAGTTAATTGTGACGCAATAACCACAGCAGGATTGAGAACAGTTCAAAATGGCGACTATTTACATTCGAAGCCTTTATTAGAGTGCGATTGAAAAGGCCGAGAACGTTTCGATTGTAAGACTTGCATGCCCAAAAAATGTAATCAATTATATATATATATATATATATATATATATATATATATATATATATATATATATATATATATATATATATATCGAATAAATATTATAAGTAAGCACCAACCCCTATACCATCTCGACCATGCACACATCAACAAAAAATGATGCTACAAAGTCTCTGGTATGGGTATTCGTGCGAAAGCAGACATACCCGCATGTCGATCCAGTAATTAATTCTAATCTAAGTACACAGACCATCTGGATTCCTACTACAGAAATCAAGGTATATAGAATTGCGGGTATGTCGCTCTCTCTCTCTCTCTCTCTCTCTCTCTCTCTCTCTCTCTCTCTCTATATATATATATATATATATATATATATATATATATATATATATATATATATATATATATATATATATATATATATATATATACACAGATATTATTGTTGCTCATATATTGGGGAATGGGATTTTTATGACTTTGTTCCAGTGTTTGCAATAAACGATTCACGAATAGCAGAACAAGTATATTTGAAACAAATTACTGTAAACAATGGTTAGTGATAGTAAGTTTTAAAATATACCAACATCTATGATCACCAATAAAGTAGTTCAAGGTCATCAATCGTGCCCTGAGATGTTAATAAATCAGCTTTATGATGTTTGATGTACAGTCAACTAATGGTGCTTTTACTTTCATACGTTATATATATATATATATATATATATATATATATATATATATATATATATATATATAACCTGCTTACATTTAAATATGGTTGTGTGATGAACAGTACTTATTCAGAGCCAATAATGTCGTTTTAGTGATTTTTCTTTAACTATTATCTTTCTATTTTTTTTTTTAAATTTTTTTTTTTTTTTTTTTTTTTTGGGGGGGGGTAATATCAGTTTTGATTTTTGGTTGTTAAGGTTTATTTTTGTATTACCAGGTATTTCTAACTTTTTGTTTACGTTTGCAAAACCTAAAATTGTAAAATGACCCACGTTTTGACAACAGAACCCCTCATCTTAACGTTCTTGTTCTACATTTGTCGGTTTCTTCTCAAGTTGCCTTTGAGTGTCTTCATTCCAAGAATGCATGCACAAAGTTTGGTGAACAAAATATTTCAAAGTTTCACTGTAATTGCACTTTTTGTATATTTGACCTTTTACCCGATCCCAGTAGCCGAAGAGGAGAGGCCCGAAAACACCCCTCTTGCAGATGGACATTACTTGGGACAACCCATGTATCAAGCTTAGTGAATTTCCATCTAACAGTTTAGAAGATGTGATTATGGACAGAGGGGTGGACGGAGGGACATACAGACAGACGGAGGATAACACAATACCCCATTGCTCAAGCGTGGGTATAGTAAATAATTGTATGTATAAAAAAATGACACTCAAAATTCAGCTATGAATATTTGCCATTGATGACCACGTACTGGAAATCTTATTGTGATTTTTAAATAATTTTTGTTACCCTTTCTTGCTGATATTTGTTGACTATGACGATCCACAACTTGCCCGAGGCAGTATTCTACAAATGATTCCTGATTAATACAAAATCAGCTTTTCCTGTGATGATAATCATCGCAAAAAGCTCTAATTTTAAAATTTGGAGATAAAGTAAAGTAGGAAAAGCAGAAATATAACGAAACAATTCCGCAAGAATTTCCACAAGAAACGGAAACAATTCCAAAAGAAGCAACAGCTGATTATATGTAAACGACGCCGTATTATGCTGCAAGGAAGGAACGTTACGGTAGTCTATTGGTGCATTTTGTTTAAGCCATAATTTTGTCCAATATTATCAAATAGAAGTAAGATGAATATCGAAACTTGTTGTTGCTATATTTGTGGCAGACAAATCTATTTGTCAGAGATCTATATGTATTTTGGGATTCAAATGCGTGGATAAGCTATTGTTTTTATTCAAATGCGTGGATGAGCTATTGTTTTATTCAAAATCCGTGGATAAGCTATTTTTTATTCAAATGCGTGGATAAGCTATTGTTTTCGTTTTCCTAGATGATATATGTCCTCACTGGAAACTTCCCAAATGTTTCCTGGCAAAGCACAATAATTACATTTTGCAGAGGAGATTGGAACTAAAGTAATGTTGACAATGCAGTTCTCGAAGTGTAATTGCGCCAAACAGCAGCAAAAATGCAGTCGCTAAAGTGTGGCTCCGCAGTATATCATTCATGACTACTGTTGAGGTACAGTGAGTTGCAACTTTTCTTATCACGCAGAACAGTACTTGAGGTGTGAAACATATTATCGATGGGGAAAGCTAAAGGAGTGTTTCCAACCCTGCGAGCTAAGTAATATCATTAAGTCTTCGGTGATATTATACCCTTCAGATATATTTAATTAATTGGCATTCATTGTGCATTCATAAGGTATAATTGATTTTGTCTCGTATAGCTCATAATGGAACATTTCAGCATTTGAACATTAAGGTTGTATCCAATTTGTCCTATCCGATTGTCACGTATATTTTAATTCTGGGTTGTTTTTGTTTTTGTTTTTTTCTGTAAATGCGCTGCTGCTGGGTAATCAGACAATATATGAACCCTTCTAGTTCTACATGTTGACTGCCTGCACTACTGAATCATCTTGAATTTAAGTCCTATTGGGCAAGTTTGGTCATGTACGACTACTTAAACTTAAATATACGCACTGCATACTAAGGAATTGTTGAGAAAACGGCACTGGAATCCTGAATTGAAACTCCAGTTGAACTGTCTTAGTAAAATTATGCCCAGTTATCTAAGTCGGGCTGTCCATATAGGCCAATTTTTTATTTGTAATAATCGTACCTGGTCAAAATTTATTTATCTCATTTGAATTTAGAATATAGTGCACATGCTGTACTTAATGCGTCCTGAAGTTTCAATATAAAAACGAGTATGACTTATCCTTCGATAATTTAGTGATCTTACATATTTTCCTAGTTCATGCAGTAGTTATAGTTGGTTTAGACGGTGGGTCGAAAAGGTCAAATTTGTAATTATATAGAGATGTAAAAGGGGTTTTTAAAGCTAAATTGAAAACCCCATACAGTCAGCCATTTTCGAAGCAACCGGTCCCTGGTAACTACTTCTTTTTGGGGTGAGTTACGGGTGCAGCGGTCTTCTCCTCCATTCTTCAGGTGTCGACGCCAGGCCTGCTGCTCGTACTCTAGCCTTCAGCCGTTGTGCCCCCTTTGAAGCTCGCTGGTCCCCGCTGACTACATGTAGTTGGGAAGTGAATCCATTAAGCATACCTTGTATGGGCATTGAGCACTTCCATTCCATCGTTCGTCACTTGCCTTGCTGTCCCAATTATCAGAGGAGTAGGTGGACTGTTATACGCGCAGAATTATTCCGTCTACGGCAGGTAGTCCCAGTCCTTCCTCACGTGCTGTAGCTCGATATTGGAGTAGAGTGATCTTCAACTACACAGGACCAGTCCTTGGCTACCACACGCAGTCCCCTTCCTACCTCATCTACAACGGCTCGGCTCCACGATGTTCACGCTTGTGCTAGACTGCTGAATGTACATGCACTATGGTTGGCTATAGCTGACAAATAAACCTTGCGAACGTCAGAGAAAGTATTCTTTAGATATCTCCCTAGGCTTAATGCTGAGCTAAACTTATGGTCAAATTGTATCAACTGCAGACATTTATATATACACAAGGCCTAAATAATATAACCGAATTAAAGCCATATATTCACTCTCCACACATACTCACACCTTTGTAATATTAAATGTGTATTAAAATTTCAAAAAATGTTATATATATTGGGAATTTACTTGCAAAATCACATTCTAACTACTTAACTCTATATTAAGCACTTTACACCTACTTAAAGAGCTACATATTTCACAACAAATGGTCACAAAACTAAATGTTTGGCTATAAAGGGAAACTTGCTATCCGTGATTTATTTTAACTACACAAACACAGCATTCCCGCCAATAATGGGTTTCTTTGTTTCCCTGGGCTTCAGCAGCTAATATAAAAACAACACCATATTTATTAGAAATCACAATTACTAAAATTAACAGTAAATAATAATATACTCATCTATCATTACCAACTATTATACAACAAGAAATAATTAAATTTATCAAGAAGATTTAGAAAGTTATATACCAATATACATTCTTATCTAAGACACAGCTAACTACAATACAACCTGAAATTGCTCAATTTGGCAATATAATAGATCTTCGGGCGTTTTAAGCTGCAAAGGGCTGTTTTCAGCCTTGAGCCCGTATAACATATGATCAACTGCTTGCCCTTTTCCTTTCATCAATAATATGGAGTAGTAGTCTCTTGTTGAGGGTAGTCTCTAGACAAAGATAGTCTCTAGTCGAGATTAGTCGAGGGATCTCTTTTTCTTCAGGATTAAAGGCTTGTGACGACCAAATTTCGATGTGATTTACGTCATTACTTAGAAAATTTAGTCTTTCTTACTCTTAAAGTTATGGGGTTTATTTTTTCATGGTTCCTTCAACTCTATCCACAATGTTTTGTACTTTTCTAAATGCACTTTGTTGCATCTCTTTCTGCAAGTATAAAAAGATTGTGCCTCCTTTCAAATTACTTATATGGAAATATTATCCATACGATGGTCATTTGATACCAAGATGGCATGACCTCATAATTAGGTTAGGCTCAAACGTCCATATAACGAGCAATAGGAATGGATTCCGGTAATGGATTCATGGATTATTAGTGTTACGGATAATATGACTACTGAACTTTTGAATATTGGTCAGTATAAACACGAAATTTAGGTTCTGTTGAGTGTCTACAGTTCATTTATTTAAAAAACAGAAAAGTTGCATTGGAAGTGACATTTTCTTCTGAAATCGCTGCATGACTTGAGCCTTTCTCGCTGATGTTTCACACATAATTAGGAGCTACATTAACAGTGAGATTGTAGTATAGTATTTGGTGTCATACGATTACCGTGTGTACATGTTAAAATACAAACTTTTATATAAGCAATTGATACGTATCTTTGAAAAATTAAGAAACATCCTGAACTACCAATATTAGATCTGTACTCGCGTGGACTCTTTCAAACTCGTGCAGATCCAAAACGATTTTGACCTAGGTTAGACTGTATTGTAGCAGATAAATGTAAATCATCCAATTTTCACTTTAAGTCTACCCTGATTCATAAAGTAAGTTCTCATTTGGCCACATCAATTCTTTTCAGATAAAAAAAAAACTCAACCATTTATCGACCGAATGCCAACTTATACCAAGTTTATGATTTCTATGCTGGACAAGTTTAGAAGCAGCTGTCTCTAAGCTACAAGACAGTATATGCCAAAGAAGACAACTATGTTGGGTTTTGATTCTCATTAGGGTTTTGTTTTTGAAGCGTAGTGCTACAGGTTAAAATGTAGAAATAAATTATAGATAAAGAGAAAGAAAGCAAACGACAAATAAGAATTGATTATGCTGATTAAATAAACTGCCAAATTCAGGACACATTTTTAATCCTTCGCTCTTTTGAATCACGACATGGTCCCACTGCGAAACTGATATCAAAGAAGCAATACTCTAACCTTAAAAACGAAAGTAAAAATTTCAGAACTCATGATTCTTTGTTGGGCGTTATGCAAATATTTTAGTTTTGTTGAAGACTTTTCTTATGAGAAGTGTCGCAATGATATCAGTGATATAAGTTATCTCCATTCCTAAAGTCCTTACAAAACTAAATCCTATGTTTAAAACGTCTACTGTTTGCAATAATGATAAGACTTTCGAGTGGCAAATATACAAATATTACTTTCTCTGATACTTTTACCCCTTATCTCTGTCCAGGATTAAACAATTGTATTAACCCTATCTTACATGAAATCAGGACTGACAATACACATTTATATAAAATTGCTGTGCAGTAATGTCAAAAATGGTAAACTCCGGGCAAAATACTTATATTGAAATTCTAAAAATTCTGAAATATAGATTTTTACTCATTGGTAGCATTTCTTCGAAACACCACTATTGTTGGCCAATCACATATAACTCAGCCAGTGGACATTACCAAGCCGTATATTACGATTCCTAGAAATTATCGAGGCTTGTATTGTTTGTTTTGTTTTAGACAAAATAAGCAAGATAATTCATGAAATAATACAATATTAAATAGAAAGTAAAGTACCTCATGTGGCAATATAATCTCAAGTCAATATTTTGTTAGTCCGCCTGTAGCTCTTATACAGGTTTTGATGTACCTATGTACACTGTCGATATTCAGCTAGTCCGCCTTGTACGTCAGTACAGGCTTTGATGTACTAGGTACACTGTCAATATTTAGTTAGTCCGCCTTGTACGTCAGTATAGGCTTTGATGTGCTAAGGTACACTGTCGATATTTAGGTAGTCAACCTTGTGCCTCAGTACAGGATTTGATGTGGTTAGGTACACTGTCGATATTTAGGTAGTCAACCTTGTACCTCAGTACAGGCTTTGATGTGCTTAGGTACACTGTCGATGTTTAGGTAGTCAACCTAGTGCTTCAATACAGGGTATGATGCGCCTAGGTACACTGTCGATGTAATTATGTCTGAAATCATCGTTCATAATGTTCCAATATTGCACCACTTCTCACTTCATGTATTCAATATCTCTGATCTATTCTTATGTAGATCTCGTTTGATAATGTTCCAAAACAATTTTCAATTGGCTTTAGATCAGGGTTGTAATTTGGCCAATAGGACTTGAATGTTTTAATTATCAAGCCAATTGTTTGTTGTTTTTTTTGTTTTTTTGTTGTTGTTTTTTTTTTTTTGGGGGGGGTGCATTTTACTTTTTTTAAGTAAGCCATGTCCTTGGGATACTGATTCTGGTAAAATCACGTGTGGTGTTGGTAAGATATATCCCTTTATAATATCTAAACAACACTCACTTCTCAAATTATCTTTGAATATATACGAGAGGCTGGCTCCACGCAATAAAACTAGGGGCTGTGATTTGGATGTAGATGAAGTGGTTGTTTAGTATCTATTTCCCAGATTGTGAGGCTATACAGATAAGGCCTGTGCTCTAATCACAAATTAAAACGCCCCTGTTTGTGTGCCTCTGTCAATATCAGTAATGGAATTCCGTTCTTTTTCTCCCAATGTAATCAATGCAAATCATTTACTTGTTAGAAACTGCAGGTCTTCAGTCCTAATCAGCTCCTATCTAAAGCATTCAACACTTTGGGGATTTCCTTGAATTACAATTCGATTTTATCGCCTGCAATCTGCTGAGATATAATTTATACGCTTTCCTGCTCCTTTTAATGCTTTGTTCTCTTGTGTTTGAATATTTTTCACAACTCAGTACACAGTGCAAAGATGACAGTTCCAAGATTCTGCGATGAATTTTGAATATGTTATTTTTTGTTTGATATTCTCATAAATTAGCTTTCTTTCTCAAATGCATTCATATTGACACCTTCTCTCCTAAATGTGTAAGGGAAGGTCACTCTAAAATGTAGTCCGATTTTATGTTTCTAACAATAGCCTTATAAAATATATTATAATTCTCAATAATTTCTTGGAAAACTATATCGTTATCTCCAGTGTTTATCTAGTATCAAAGTGGAATATACGACGAGTATTTTCTTGTCTAAAATAAAATTAAAATTCGTCAAATCTTTCTATAGTTTCAACATTCAGACTCTGTGTGCATTTCTTGTGTTTTTTTATGTTGTCATATTGATCTCTTTAGGTTAAACTAAAACAAGTTATACCGGTAATTTATTTTTGAAAAATTAGTATGCAATGTGGTCTATGCAGAATTTTTCCCATGTCATCGCTTCATGATATTTGTGATGAGCTCGTTTGTGTTCAGTTAAAACCAGCAACAAATGCAAAATACTAGTACAAAATGCAATGACTTTCAAAAATATACGCTGCAAAATACTAATTCAAAATGCAGTGACTTTCAAAGGTAAATACTGCAAAAATACTAGTTCAAAATCCAATGACTTTCAAAAGTATATACTGCAAAATACTAGTCCCAAATGCAATGACTTTCAAAAGTATATACTGCAAAATACTAGTCCAAAATGCAATGATTTTCAAAAATATATACTGCAAAATACTAGTTCAAAATGCAATGACTTTCAAAGGTAAATACTGCAAAATACTAGTCCAAAATCCAATGCCTTTCAAAAGTATATACTGCAAAATACTAGTCCAGAATGCAATGACTTTAAAAAGTATATGCTGCAAAATACTAGTCCAAAATTCAATGACTTTCAAAGGTAAATACTGCAAAATACAGGTTCAAAATGCAATGACTTTCAAAGGTATATGCTGCAAAATACTAGTCCAAAATGCAATGACTTTCAAAGGTATATACTGCAAAATACTAGTCCAAAATGCAATGACTTTCAAAGGTATATACTGCAAAATACTAGTCCAGAATGCAATTACTTTAAAAAGTATATGCTGCAAAATACTA
The DNA here is from genome assembly GCA_029931535.1 of Margaritifera margaritifera. Classification (NCBI taxonomy): domain Eukaryota; kingdom Metazoa; phylum Mollusca; class Bivalvia; order Unionida; family Margaritiferidae; genus Margaritifera; species Margaritifera margaritifera. Next base: position 865,073 of record JAQPZY010001186.1, read on the forward strand.
GTCCAAAATTCAATGACTTTCAAAAGTAAATACTGCAAAATACAGGTTCAAAATGCAATGACTTTCAAAGGTATATACTGCAAAATACTAGTCCAAAATGCAATGACTTTCAAAGGTATATACTGCAAAATACTAGTCCAAAATGCAATGACTTTCAAAGGTATATGCTGCAAAATACTAGTCCAAAATGCAATGACTTTCAAAAGTATATACTGCAAAATACTAGTCCAAAATGCAATGATTTTCAAAAATATATACTGCAAAATACAGGTTCAAAATGCAATGGCTTTCAAAGGTAAATACTGCAAAATACTAGTCCAAAATCCAATGCCTTTCAAAAGTATACACTGCAAAATACTAGTCCAAAATGCAATGACTTTAAAAAGTATATGCTGCAAAATACTAGTCCAAAATTCAATGACTTTCAAAGGTAAATACTGCAAAATACAGGTTCAAAATGCAATGACTTTCAAAGGTATATACTGCAAAATACTAGTTCAAAATGCAATGACTTTCAAAGGTATATACTGCAAAATACTAGTCCAAAATTCAATGACTTTCAAAGGTATATACCGCAAAATACTAGTCCAAAATGCAATGACTTTAAAAAGTATATGCTGCAAAATACTAGTCCAAAATTCAATGACTTTCAAAGGTATATGCTGCAAAATACTAGTCCAAAATGCAATGACTTTCAAAAGTATATGCTGCAAAATACTAGTCCAAAATGCAATGACTTTCAAAGGTATATACTGCAAAATACTAGTCCAAAATGCAATGACTTTCAAAGGTATATACTGCAAAATACTAGTCCAAAATGCAATGACTTTCAAAGGTATATACGGCAAAATACTAGTCCAAAATGCAATGACTTTCAAAGGTATATACTGCAAAATACTAGTCCAAAATGCAATGACTTTCAAAGGTAAATACTGCAAGCAAATAAACTGTATATGATAGTGAATCTGATGTCCAAGAGAAAATTACATTAAGACGTTTTATCTCCATCCTTGTGCTCCATTTTCACTTTGCTGTTTTCCTTTCTCTAACCACCAATACAGCCCTTCCAACTTCGCATGGTACACTATTTAATGGTGCGGGTGTGTCCAAGTTTTTATCAACAGGTGACTCTGGCTGAATACCAAATGTAAACAGAAAATCGCACCCAGCTACATACAACACAGTTGCATTACAGATTGTTCGTTCACTCTGAAGTCGCTTAATTGACCCGAGTAACTTAGAATTGCTGCGTAGTGGAGGGCTGCCATATAGGTCGAGCTGATTACCCTGTTTATGGGTCAGTTCATGTTTCGTTTAAATTTATATGTGTGCAGAACCCGTATGTGCCATCATATCTGTGTTTTCCTAAAACCAGTACCGCTATTTCCCTTTATTGGGTCACTTCTACTGCGACAATCATGGTCATTAATCATCCCTGTAAGTATCATTCAACGCAACAACTTACAAGATGGTCTTCATCATAAGCTTGGTCGTAAAGGCTACAATTATTAAAGTGCATTTATATTCACTATTTTTAGGAACCATTTAATCCGCTGATTTCAAGTATCAGATTAGAAATTCCTGCACCATACTCTTTCTTTATGATAATAATTTGAATTTTCCCATTATTTCAATATTTCGTCCAGTTACGAATACTCAACCACATACGATTCATTTCATCGGGCTTCCTCTTCATTTTGTCGTCAATATGAGAAGTATAGTGGGTAAAAACGGAAACTATAAGTCTCCAACATTTCGCATAATGTATGCAAATGCCGACATACATTCACACCATTGTTTCTTTCTTTTCATGTCTCTCCCATAAAACATTTGCTATCAGAATGCATTTGTAACGTTTCAGAATTGTAGCTAGCTTGGCATTATATACACATATATATATGTAGGGTGAGAGGGGTCTATACGAATGTATTTCATATAATCATGTATCCATATACACAATGTGTGACCCAAGGATACGAGCTTTCCTCTCTGTTTATTGTAAAGGTGTTCCTCTCTGTTTGTTGTAAAGGTGTTCCTCTCTGTTTGTTGTATAGGTGTTCATTTGTAATTATAGTTTTAGGTATTTACCTTGCATTTCTAAATAGACATGTACTGCATGTGTGCATTTAGCTGAGTGTCAATCTCCCTTTGCCCAGAGAATTGGTTCCCATGCACCCGGAGCTCTTTCATTCGACGTTGTTCCATCTTGTTTGGGAAATAAACAATTAAAGTGGGCTAGAGCGTGGTGCATGAGAGCTAGGCTTTGGGTGTCGCTGCTTGCGCCAGGGGTTCCGTTCCTGCTTGGAATGAATCAAAACACACGCACACGCACACGCGCATATATATATATATATATATATATATATATATATATATATATATATATATATATATATATATATATCAGCAGCAGCAGCTTTAAAGAAGGTACTGTACCAATTCAGTTCAAATCCACAAAATATACACGTTTGTTTAGAATATACCCACTCCCAATCAACCATGGTGAAGTGGCAAACTGAACTACAGTGCTGATAGCATACAGAATTATGAGATATGTTGCAAAAATTCTCACCGCAGAGACAAGTGTTCTGCAAGAAATGCAACAGGAAATAAATGTTCAAAGATGGTACACTTTGCATTGATGTGTAGAACTAAAAAAAATATATTGAAGGTAGATGACCCCGATAATCCTCAGTCTTATGGATTTCTTGGAGGCATTGATCTGGAACCAAATCCTGGACAACAAATGTCATTGTTCAGGGACAGGAATGTGCTATGAAATTGACACTGGTGCTGATGTTACTGTTATTTCAGACGATTTATAAAGAAAACTGCAGAGAGTTAAAGTTATAAAAGCTGACAAAATCTTGTTTGGATAAAAAAGGTATGGAGTCCTAGGAAAGTTAAAATGTCACTTAAAAATGAACAATACAAGTACACTACAAGACGTATGTGTAATCATAGGTCTCAAGCAATTGCTGTTGGGAAGACCAACAATGGAGGCGCTAGAAATCCTTATTAGGCTTATTCAGGTCACCAATACAGACCATACATACAGAAAATGTATCCCAAAGTATTTAGTGAATTGGAGAAAACCGACTGTGAACATAAAATAAGACTTAAACCTGATGCACTCAGTGTACCTATGAAGGTGCATATTCCGTTAATGGAGAAAGTGAAATCGGAATTACAAAGAATGGAGAAATTAGCTGTCATTTCTCTTGTGTATCACCCAAAGGAGCGGTGCACAGGTATGATCGTGGTGCCAAAAGGTAATGGCAATGTTCGTATTTGCGTACATCTCGCCAAACTAAAAGAATCGGTACTGCCCGAAAATCACTCAATACCAAGTGTAGATCAAACTTTGGCTTAGTTAGCTGGTACGAAAGTTTTCAGTAAGCTGGATGCCAACTCTGGGTTTTGGCAAATTAGGATTTCACTTGAGTCTAGTGATTTAACCACTTTCATTATGCCCTTTGGTAGTTTTTGCTTTAATAGACTACCATTTGAAATTTTTTCCAGAAACATTTGTCGCAAACTCTTGAGAGAATTTCGATAGTTGCATGTCAAATGGACGATGTTCTAGTATTTGGCGCGATCAATCAGAACATGATGAAAATTGTTTTGGGTGCAATTGAAAAGGCAGGAATTAAGCTCAACGAAAAATGCTACTTTTCATGAGCCTCATTGACGTCTGTAGGGCACATTATTGATTCAATGGGAATTAGGACCGATCCAGAAAAAAGCGCGTGATCATTGAAATGGAACGATCCAAAAATGTTTCAGAAGTTAGACGATTTCTCGGCAGGGCTAAATAACTAAGCAAGTTCTTAAAGTTTGAGGCCAGTGGCGTATGCTTCAAGATCAGTGTCTCTCGCATAGCAAATTTATGCACATATCGAGAAAGAAGCTTTGGCTGTCACTTGGACATGTGAAACAGTTTTTATGTAGGTTTAAAGTCTCACATAAAAAATGACCACAAACACCTCATTCATTTGTTGAGTTTAAAGAATCTGGAGAGTTTGTCTCACATAACCCAACTAACTGGAAATTAAACAAGGAAATGAAACTAGGGCATATGTTGATAGGGTTCTATCCGATCTACCTGCTTCAAGTTGAAGGTTGCATGAGACTAAGAAAGCTCAAATTAAATATGATATTTGCAGCAAAATTATGGTTTATGTAAATGAAGGTTGGCATCACAAGTTTCAGTTGAAAAAGTATATACCACCATACTAGCCATTATGTGGTGATTTCACATTTCAAGATGAATTGTTGATGAAGGGTTGTCAATTGGTTATTCCATCAATGATGCAGTTTGAAATACTTCATCGACTACAATGTAGGTCACCAAGGAATTTCAAATTGCCGAAAGCTTGCTAAGTCGTCAGTCTGGTGACTGGGACTGTCAAAACAGCTTGAAGCTAATGTCAAAGGTTGTGAAACTTGCTCAGTGTACAGTCTTGATCGAGCAGAGCCATTAATACCTTCTAAAACTCCAGATAGGTCATGGCAAAAGCTTGGTACTGATTTCCTTGAGTTGAAAGGTCAGCAGAGTTTGCTTACTGCAGATTATTTTTCAATGTATGCTGAGCTACAAAACTTCATTGCTGCAAGCTCAGAAGCTGCAATTAATCACTTCAAGTGGGATAACTGAGATTCTTATATTAAATAATTAACCTGAATTTACTCCCCGCAGCATTTGCGAACTTTGCGAAAACCTGTGGGTTTGATCATTAAACTAGTAGTCCAAGATACCCCAGAGCAACGGCGAGGTAGAAATATGTGTAAAATATGAATGAAGATGCGACAAAAAAAAACACCATCCCTATCTGGCTCTATTACACTTAGTTGCAACACCGCTACATACTGGTCACAGCCCAGAAACACTCCTAATGGGTTGTACATTATAGACTAATGTAACAAACCCAAGCGCAAATCTGACTCTGGGTTTGTCATACTAAGTTAGAGTTAGACATTTTGAGAATCGTGCAAATGAAAATCAGAAGTGAAATTTTGATAGTGGTTTCCGTGCTGGCGAAATACCCAAATTAAATCCCGGTGATAGCGCTTTTGTTAGGGATATACAAAAGTCTGGTATTGTTCTGTCAAAGGCATCGTCTCTATGGTCATACTATGTATATACCCCTGAGGGTGATCTGCGTAGAACCAGACGATATTTATTTCAGCTACTTTCAAGTAGATCATCAAGAGTACAGGAAAATAAATCGTTGCGTCAGTCAAATGATGAAGCCAAGAATGGTTTGAACGACAAAACAAACAGCAGTGATAACTCTTCAATAAGTACATATGAAAAGCAATCAGTAATTGTTCAGAAATACCAAAGGCAAGTACTAATCATGGTTATAGGACAAGATCAAGTCGACTTGTTCTCCCACCAAAAAGTCTAGACTTGTAAATTGTATGCTAAAAGATCATGGGGATTCCTATTGAAACTCGTTACGATAAAGTTAAATGTTTCATTAGATTTAGGACTGATAGAACCGTTCATATCAAGACTAGCAATGACAGCATAACACATAATACATTAAGTTTTGTTCAGGTCAGAGATTTATTTTTCTCAGAGTGGGAGATGTTGTATCCGCTAATGAGAAGTTGTATTAGTTAATGAGGCACAGCCATATGTAAATTGGAGCTTGCGACACCGATAAAGCATGACTGCCTTAAAGTCATTAAGACACTTGGTCTGTCTAATTAGAATCCAGTTAGTTACAGAATGTGATGTACATCATTCATTGTATAACCTCCACTTTTATGTGCAATAGGTATTGGTTGTTTCATTTAGTTAATAGTTTTGTTTATAAATTATGAAAATAGAGTAGAGAATATATTGTATTTGTTCCTACACACTCACACAACACACACCACAGCAGACAAATTCGTGTCGTATCGACGAATGTTATGTACGATTTGTGGATCGAAGCTAATTAAGAATGAAAATCCCGAGTTTTCTTGTTTACTTTCGTATTGATAACATAAAAATGCCTTCATTTAATCTTCCTCAGTGATAGCCTCTAGAGATAGTCCAATAGTTTCAACCATCAGAAGCTAATGATTTACAATACTCCCATAGCATCTATCTGTAGACTGGTAAAGGATTCGCTGATGGGAATGACCGTCTGATAATAGAATAACAGTTACCAGCATCCAGATACAGAAGGCACCATATACTTGGCGTATGCAAATTACTCCACAATGTTTCTGCATAACAAAGCGATTAATCATTCAGTTTTGAATCCAAGGCTATCCAGATTAGAACAAACGTCGAATGATATCATCTGTGTGCAGGAAAATGGTATACAAATTTAAAATAATGTCATTTTGTTTTTCGTCACCTATATTCTGTATTTTCGTCCGGAATTCGTAAGTTACTGTTTATGGCTTTGAACTTGCTTTCCTTTTGTCACACGTCACATATGGTTGTTTAATAATGCGTAAACACTCTGTATTATTCATAGTTGGCACAACCAAATTTAAAAAATGAATTTATACTCAATGTACCTTTAAAGTGTCTACTGTATATATCCAGTCTTTAGAAGGACGTTCTCATTTAAACATTATATACTAGAGTGGGACAGGGACGAGGAGGGGGGAGGGGGCCGGTTATAATTAATTATGCAGATCACTCTTCACTGATTCTTAGCGGAGAAAAACACCTCCTCAACAGCAATTTAGATTTATTAGAGAGTAATCTGGGTTGAGAGCTATTCAGTTTAGAGCTATAATAGCATGTGGTATGTTTCCAAGCAGCGGCGTAGCAAGAAATCCTGCCTCCCCCCCCTCCCCCGCAAAAGTTAATTTTGTGGGCCCCATCCCAATAAGAAAGCAGTTTGATGGGAATTTTTGGCCCCCTCTGGGACTGTCACACCCCCGCCAACCACAACCACCAACAACAACACTTGTGGGGGTTGCTTGGGCGGTTGCTACGCCACTGTTTCCAAGAGCTGAACCCTACGAAACATTGGAATAATGATGGTCCTCTGATTATTATTGGAATATCATGACTCAGAAGACGATGAATTCGTGATGGTAACTTATGTACAAGACAGAAACTGCGCAAAAAATTCCTCACAATTGGTCACTGATAAACCTTTCCAGAAACTAAAATATTAACCTCATAAAGACGTCTGTGTCACCCATATCTTAACTATATTTTTCTGTCCTCTCTGATCGTTAACAACATTATTTAAAATTTACAGTCCATTTTGTTGTACACATTTGAGTTTTTAATGTTCTTAATTCAGTATGGTACACTATGTAATTATGAAGAAAATTAAATGCAGACCGATCTAGGAATAAGCAAACATCTAGGGCCACAATTTCTATCCGAAAACCAATGGCGGCTTCAGTATTATGGTAAACAGGGAGTCTCAGTGGGAGAAGATGGGCTTAATAGCATCACAGTCAAGCACTGGTTTACGACTTTCCATTTTGTGTAATTTTACTGCTTCAGAGCGTAGAACGGAAGCAGACTGGAAGTGAGTGGCACGGTTCATAGCATGTTCTTTGTGTAATGAATACACAAACTACTTTTAGTACAAAATTGTAAAAATAAGCCGACATTTCATAGATTATTTTTTCGAAACTTATATATTGTATTAAGTGGTTTTTCATATTGTATTAAGTGGTTTTTCATATTGTATTAAGTGGTTTTTCATATTTCAAGAAATGGAGAAAATTAATCATAAAGCATATTAGTCTATATATTTTCTTCTAGTTTGTGATTTTACATATCAACTAGGTAAACAATGAAAACAATTAAATGTATTAAATTAGTGATTACATATCAAATAGGTAAACAATGAAAACAATTAAATGTATTAAATTAGTGATTACATATCAAATAGGTAAACAATGAAAACCATCAAATGAATTAAATTAGTGACTACATATCAAAATAGGTAAACTATGAAAACCATCAAATGTATTAAATTAGTGATTACATATCAAATAGGTAAACAATGAAAACCATCATGTGTATTAAATTAGTGATTACATATCAAAATAGGTAAACAATGAAAACCATTAGATGTATTAAATTAGTGATTACATATCAAATAGGTAAACAATGAAACCATGAAATGTATTAAATTAGTGATTACATATCAAATAGGTAAACAATGAAACCATGAAATGTATTAAATTAGTGATTACATATCAAATAGGTAAACAATGAAAACCATCAAATGTATTAAATTACTGATTACATATCAAAGTAGGTAAAAAATGAAAACCATCAAATGTATTAAATTAGTGATTACATATCAAAATAGGTAAACAATGAAAACCATCAAATGTATTAAAATAGTGATTACATATCAAAAAGGTAAACAATGAAAACCATCAAATGTATTAAATTAGTGATTACATATCAAATAGGTAAACAATGAAAACCATCAAATGTATTAAATTACTGATTACATATCAAATAGGTAAACAATGAAAACCATCAAATGTATTAAATTACTGATTACATATCAAAATAGGTAAACAATGAAAACCATCAAATGTATTAAATTACTGATATGTTCAAATAGGTAAACAATGAAAAACATCAAATGTATTAAATTAGTTATTTCCCAGTTACTTGGGCATTTCGGTATCTTTTTCTTTTACAGATAATATGTCAAATTACAGAATTCCTCTGTAAGAGAAAATGTGACAATTTCTTTTCAATGAAATTTCTCGCTCCATTGAAATTGCTCAATTTTCCTGCTCGATAGTTTTTCAGAAATAAAGGAGCATAATGTTGTGAACACGTGTGTCCTGATTAATGGAACTGTTTACTCTCGTGTTTCAGAGTGCACATGCGGAAATAATGTTGATTTATAACAAAATATGGAAGTGTTTGTGGCGTATCCTATTTTATTGAGCTTTCTCGTGTCATGCATACATAGAATCAGTACCAGTAAGCAGTACCCTAATGGTGGACGCGTGCCGTGACACAAATGAAAAGGTCTATACAATAGGCCTGTCGATTGGCCAAATGTTCTTAATTTAGTACGAAACTCAACAAGCCATTACATGTATTTGTGTTTTTATGTTCTCCCAAAGGAAGATGGTCCATACACTAAAATCAACGGAAAATCACCCTCTTGTCTCTCCCTATATACCATACCGTACTATAGGATTTCTAGACTGATTCTCTGTTTTAGAACCTTTGTACATGAGCAAAACTTCCAAAATATGGGACCAAAGATATATGGTACACATGCACCATCTGCAGGAGTAAAATGTGTGTGAGTTCCATTTAAACTGCAATAACAGCTGACAAGCGTGACTGATACGTAATGAACATGTGGAAATCGTCTTGACTTGTAAAAGATATGCAAATGCAAAGAAGCATCAACTCTGAAATCGAGGGATCATTGAGTTTATGGAAAATTCAAACGTTCTGATTTCGGGGAGGTATAATAATTTCGAAATTCATTGTCACAAATAACAGCGTAAGGGTGTTACAACCATCTCTCAGAGGAAAAAATCTATACTTGCCTTTCACGCCTCTTGAGTTCAATGTCGTATAGCCTGAAATTAAACAAATTCCTGTAGGGCACATTTAATCAATTTTCCCTCATTGTATGATCATTTAGAATAAAGCGGATTTTTCGCACAAATAGCTCTTGTTGGAAATTTTGGTTTATCGACCTTTGAGATGTGTTTAATTATCTCAGCCGTGTCAAACCCTCATTTCAGTTATGATTCTTTATCCCAAGTGATAATGTATCCAATTAAAAATAGACCAACTCTATACTCTGGCATTTACTTTTTTATATGGGGTCCATTATCAGTTATCTCCTTGACCATGAGTAGTACAGGGGGTACGATGGGTCTTATGGGAATTTAACATTACGTTGGGGTCGGTATGGAGCATGTGGGAATTTAACATAGGCGAAGAATATGGGGCTTATGGAACCTTTAACATTACGTATGACACTATGGAGCGTATTGGAATTTAACATGACGAGACATTCTGGGGTTTACGACACTTGAACAGAGAGACAAGGACTCACTTTCACCAATCAACAACCTATTTTGACTAACCAACACATATTTTGACTGACTGATCAACAACTAGTCTGCCTGACCAATACCAATTTTAATTGCCCAATACCAATTATACCGGACAAACACCTATTTTGATTGCACAACGCCTGTCCTGACTTTCCAACACCTATTCTGACTGCTCATCACCTATTCTGAGTAGCCAACACAGATTTTAACCGAACAACGCCTATTTGGACTTACCAATACCTATTTTGACCGACCAACACATATTTTGATTGATAAACACCTTTTTTGACTGATCAATACCAATTCTGCCCAACATATATTCTGACTAACCAATACATATTCTGATAGACTATCACTATTCTGACTGACTAACACCAACTCCATTTGAACAAAGCTTATTTGAATTTACCAGCACCTATTTTGAGTGATCAACACACCTATTATGACTGACCAATATCTATTCTATCTGACCAACATCTATTTAGCCTGATCAACATCTATGTTGATTGTTCAACACCTATTTTGACTGACCAATACGATGGAGAGACATACAAACACACACCTAATTACATACAATGACTTATTGTTGCAATCCAACACTCACATGTTACCATCCAATACGTGTTTTACAATCCAGCACCACATATACAAACTAAAGAGGGAATTTAGGAGGTTGTAATGGTCACTAACACACATTCTTGCAGAAAAACGCATACAAACTCATATGTAAGGTGCATGTAAAGAAGGGATAGAGTTATGAGGACTAGCATTCATTCTTACAGATATATACACGTTCTTAAGGACAAACACCCACATACAAATAAACTAATGAGGGAATGGAGAGTTACGTGATGACCACTGATACACATAATTGCAATCCAACACTCACACACTTACAAAGAAAGATATGGCTTAGAATGGGAACAAGGAGAGAGTACTTAATTTTTCATTTTGAATATAAACATAGACGTGGAAACACATACAAATACATACCAACAATAAACATTAAACATAGAAGTTGCCAATAAAGATTAGCATTCTGTTTCTAGACTAATAAATATCCCATAAAAGAAACGCTGGTTTATCCCTGAGAAAGGTTATTTTTAAATTTGGCACCTTCCAAGCCCGGCTCCACAGCCAGCACACCTCATTGCCCATCGATCCTGATTCCAAACGTCATCCCTGATTGACAGTGAAAGTGAAGCTCTTTAATCGCACTTTCCCAGTTCACCACCGTAGGCACATATATTTGTTGTTGTTACTGCTGCTTTTGTTTCTACTGCTGCTGATGTTGCTCGTATTGCTGCTGTTCCTGCTGCATGTATGCTTCTTCGCGCCCTGTTTCCTCATCCATGGGCTTAATTAGCACCCCATGGGATTGCCGGAAGTGCATTTAATCCCGCTTCACCGATCAACTTCTCTCAGGCAACAAGTTTTGTACCTGGTTCAGGAGATCGCCCAACTCCTCAAATGGATCATCATCAGCTCTAAGAGCTGAGTCAAACCCAAAGATGCTTCTCTCATCGACAGTGAATGGCAAAACTGGTGAACAACTGTGCCTTCTATACAGAGATAAGGTATTGCAACTAGTTTGGTGGAAACGGAAAATCTAAAAAGTCTGAAGTCATTATAATTGCTAAAGTGGATCTCCAAATACCACGGAAAAACAAACAACAGGGCTCAAACTACGGTCCGAAAATGGGAGAAATTACATCTATCTCCAGATGAAAAGGACGAGAGTTTGATGGAAAAGTTAAGTGTGAATCTAATATTCATTTGTAAATGTATACTTTTTTGTTTAAAATATTGTCAAATTCTAATGTTTACTGTTCTCAATGGAAACAAGGATTTCTGCATGATCTACAACAGAAAGCTATATCATTGTTTTTAAAACAGATATCAGTGCTGCACATTTATTGTATATTGAATTCTTGAAAGAATGCCAGTCTGAGGTAACTAAAACACTCGCTTCATATATCCTGTGAAGAATGTTTTTAAAGGCAGCATTTTCACGTGAGCTTTGCAAAAATATTCAAAGTTATTTAAGAATTTATTTACTTGCTTGTAAGCTTGTCACTAAATAGTTTCTTATGTGCCTAAATTCTGAATCTGTTTACAGACACTGTTAGAACCTACCACCTGATTCTACATTAAATAGAAAAATAGACGGATAGGGGAAAAAGCCGACGCTTTACTGAGTAGAAATTTCATTAAACGTAAAGTTAGCGACAGTGGTATATGTAAACTTGCTCTTTCTGATATTTGGTTCAGTACCGGTCAAAAACATTTTAATAAACAATCAAACAAACAAACAAAAAGCGCTAATGATGACAACAATAATCAGTACATAATATTCACTGGCAAAATAAATCTTATTGAGGTATGGTGTATTAAAGTTAGCCGGGAATGAATCAATACTGGACTTAGGTTTAACTTCAAGGCTACGTAGATCCAAAACTACGTCTGAAAAATATTTATATGCGATTTTATTATGCTTTTCCGCGGATTTGGGGGAATGTGACAATAATATTATTATACCTTGTCCAAAAACAAGGTCACAAGTTCTAAATTCGGCGTGAGGTTTCGTGTACTTTTATACTAAATGGAAGTTACAGTTAAAACATGTTAGTAAATTGCAAAGCCAAAAAGTAAATTGTTTATGCAGATCACACATTGAGTGTCTGTACTGGTAAAAGAAAGAATCATTTTTTCCCGTTGTTGTGAAAAAGGGAAGGTTTACAGTGTGTTCGTGACCGTATACCCGCTCCCTTCCCTCGTCTGCTTTCTTTTAAGAGTGGGTGGTTGTTGAATGGTAAAGGTGTGTGCTGGATAGTACTTATATGTGTTAAGGACTGTCAAATGGCTCTCCATCCCTCATCAGTTTGTTTATATGTGTGGATGTTTGTGTTGAAGAATGTGTGTGATGTGTGTGGCTGTAAAAATAGTTGTTAGTCTTCCTAACTCTACCCCGGAGAACTGTTTCTAAATAGCATAATGCACTCGCTGGGAAATGTATTTAGACAGCATAATGCACCCATTGATAACTGCATTGTGATAGCATAGTGCACTCAATAAGATTTGTATCGAGACAGCATAATGCACTAACTGAGACCTGTATTGAGATAGCATAATGCAATCACTGACAACTGTATTGCAATAGCATAATGCACTCACTGTGAACTGTATTGAGATAGCACAATGCACTCACTGAGAACTGTATCGAGACAGCATAATGCACTAACTGAGACGTGTATTGAGATAGCATAATCCACTCACTGGGAACTGTAAATAGCATAATGCACGCACTGAGTACTATACTGGGATAGTATAATGCAATCACTGACAACTGTATTGAGATAGCATAATGCACTCCATAAGATTTGTATCGAGACAGCATAATGCACTAACTGAGAACTGTACTGAGATAGCAGAATCCACGCACTTAGACCTGTATTGAGATAGCATAATCCACTCACTGAGATCTAAATACCATAATGCACTCACTCAGAACCGTAAACAACATAATGCACGCACTGAGTACTATACTGAGATAGTATAAAGCAATCACTGACAACTGTATTGAGATAGCATAATGCACTCACTGAGAACTGTATTGAGATAGCATAATGCACTCACTGAGAACTGTATTGAGAAAGCATAATGCGCTTACCGATAACTGTATTGAGATAGCACAATGCAAAAATTGAGAACTGTAATGAGACAGCATGATGCACTCATCGAGAACTGTATTGAGATAGTATAATGCGCTCACTGAGAACTATATTAAGATAGCATAATGCACTCACTAAGAACTGTATTGAGACAGAATAATGCACCCACCGATAACTGAGAACTGTACTGAGATAGCATATTGCACTCACTGAGAACTGTACTGAGATAGCATAATGCACTCACTGAGAACTGTATTGAGATAGCATAATGCACTCACTGCGAACTGTATTGAGATAACATAATGCACTCACTGAGAACTGTATTGAGATAGCATAATGCACTCACTGAGAACTGTATTGAGATAGCATAATACTCTTACTAAGAACTGTACTGAGATAGCATTATAATTTTATTCAGCAACTGTTAAATGATGCACATCATAGGCTTTAACTAGACTGGACTAGTATAGTCTAGGATTAGTTGTTTGCAACCTCACAGGTAACATAACAAATATAATGAAGTGGACCACAACTTATGTTAGAACGTATTAAATATAACAATGCACACACCCTATGCCATATACTCAACCACGTTAAAAGCACACACCCTATGCCATATACTCAGCCACGTTAAAAGCACACACCCTATGCCATATACTCAGCCACGTTAAAAGCACACACCCTATGCCATATACTCAGCCACGTTAAAAGCACACACCCTATGTCATATACTCAGCCACGTTAAAAGCACACACCCTATGCCATACACTCAGCCACGTTAAAAGCACACACCCTATGACATATACTCAGCCACGTTAAAAGCACACACCCTATGCCATATAATCAGCCACGTTAAAAGCACACACCCTATGCCATATACTCAGCCACGTTAAAAGCACAACACTTTTCCGCAGTTTAAATTGTGAGTGCCACATGCTTGGAGCTCTGAATGATTGAGATCTGAAATCAAAAGTTGTTGCTTCCAATCCATACCGAGTTATTTTTGCTGCACGCCAAGATCTCCAAGAGCAATAAGAGAAGAAGAAACCTGCTCTGTTCTCTTAAATCTGCGTGACCACAAGTAAAACTAGGGATAAGGTCTGAGACACGATGTAAATACTTGGGACTCAGATTAACAACAGAAGAGCTATACCAAACGCAGTCGGGTGAGAAGTTTGGCACACGAAAGCCTCCTAGAGACGGGCAGTTTTAAGTTAATTGCAATCGCAACATTCCGGTCAAGTCTGAAAAATCTAGGAACTATACCTCCAAGGTAGTGTTATATGATAAATCAAAATAATACATAATTGTATCATCGACGTCATTACGCCTCATGACCAATCAAACGTCGCTCATTCGTTCGACTAGGTGATTGATTGCGCATTTGTCCTTATAGCTCCTTTAACTTTGGTAGTATATGTAATCATTATACTGCAATGTTCTTGTTTTTCAAGATATATATATCCCTTAATTGTACAACAAACTCAATTTCCTACATTTGCAGAACTTTATTTTTTTTTAAACGGACATTACTCTACATAGTTTCACCTTCCTGAAACAATTCTGACCCGTATGCCAAAGTTATGAGTAAGTTTACCGGCCCAATCTTCAGATTCATGTCAAGAGGAACTGTTCGGTAGTTGTAAACATTCACTTTGACTGCAACATAGCTCGCTGTGATTGCTTTGTTATTTTAATTGTGTCCTGCGACATTTCTCGCCAGAAAGAAGAATTTCCAAATCCATCTTTAAGGTTCTATTTAAGCTCAAATCCACTATCTTTTGGAATAGACAATGATGTCGCAATTTTATAGTTTGAATGATTTAGTAGTAGTAGTAGTAGTAGCAGCAATAGTAGTAGTAGTAATAGTAATAGTAGTAAAAAGATATAAATCATTTCTATATTTAAGTAAGTTCCAATTTGTTTTAATTTTTTATTTCTTTTTCAATTTAAAATTGAAATGCCTTCAAGTAAAGTGGTAAGATTCTTTTGTGATTGGATTGTTTCACTAAAGCACCAACAACATGAATACTTTTTCGATCAATTCAACGTATATAGATCGCACAAGATATACTTTCGTCAAAGAAGAAAGACATGTTCTCTCATTGAAATCGGGGGAGGAGGCTGGTCTTGAATATTACTGTTAGTATTACTCTTAGTTTATTGTTTTCTTTTATGACCATGTGCAGTGTTACGACTTCGAATCTTTATATAGTAAAAATTCTCACAAAATATTAATGAACAAATTATGTTCTTTAAAGAATAGAAATATCCTAGAGTATAATTGCATAGGCGTCTGTGTTTGCACAATTGTACTTGAACGTCAATGAAAAGTTTAGCTTTTTTCGAAGGCACCGTCCCACGTAAAGCTGAAGTGGCTCAGTGGTCAAGGTGTTGGACTTGTGACCAGAAGGGTGCGGGTTCGATTCCCACCATCTTGTCAACCATGATTGGCTACTGTGGTGTGTGTCATTGCGCACTTGTTCTCTACTTACCTCGACATAATATAATTTTCTTGCGTTATCGTTCTGTAAAACATCAAATCAAACAAAACATTATTCCACAGAAGCATCTTTAAATTGTAGACTATTTATTACTTCGACGTGTCAGATTTACTCATTGTGAAATCACGCGGAAAATATAAATTGCGTCTGTAATGGTGTTTTAAAGTGACTTTAATTTATTTATTGATTGTATATTTGAATTATTATTCTGCAAAAGACTATTTAGAAAATCATTGCTGGCATCTCCGTGCGAAGGGAAAACTAATGGTGCAATAAATATCCAGTTTAGATCAATCATATAGCATCTTAAAGCTAAACAGAAGACCGGAATTCTTTTGAATCCCGACGTCAATAAAAATGAAATAAAATGTGTCACGAACCTAATATTTTCACGATTGCGTTGTGACCGGAAAATTGTTAAAAAAATGATTTAAAATGATAAATCGACAGCAAACTGTCAGTTTCATTCAAAGATAGTCGCCAAAGATTGATTAAAGCGGATGCTGTTCTAGAGACAAAACACATTACGTTATGACTTGATATGGAATTTTTTTTCCGGAGACGGAGCCCTACGATATAGTGTAAAAAAAAATGTAAGGCAGCAAGACTCATTGAGAAAGATCGTATTCCTAGCAGCTAAGTCTGGTTAAAACAGAACCACTTTAGACAATTCATTTTCTTGAAAATTTAAATATTAGGGCTTTCGTACACTACGTAATATGGTCACATTGAAAAACTTACGTGGATGGCAGAATGACATAGAGTAAGTGTGAACAAGAGACATATATGCTAAAAGTTTTCGAATCCTATCAAGTCATTTAATTTCCCATGGACTGAAATAATTCTTAAACATTTTTATTTGACATTATAATACATACATACATACATACATACATACATACATACATACATACATACATACATACATACATACATACATACATACATACATACATACATACATACATACATACACACACACACATACATACATACATACATACATACATACATACATACATACATACATACATACATACACACACACATACACACACACACATACATACATACATACATACATACATACATACATACATACATACATACATACATACATACATACATACATACATACATACATACATACATACATACATACATACATACATATAATACACAAGATACGATACTTTACTGCTTTTTTGGACCTTTTAGTTTAATTAAGTACCACTCTTCGAAGCCCCATTCTCTCTTGTCATCCATTGCGTTAGCGCTGTGGCGTCGTTGTTTGCATGAAGCTGAAAATGCTTATTTAATGAACCATGATTGAAAACAATCAATGCTCATATTCGATTTTAAAGATCAGATGCATGAACTTTGCTTTCTTATTCATTCAATCAATGTAAAGAAATGCTATTAAAGTTCTCAGTACTTTTGCACCCAAGATTAATTGATCTACTAACAGTTGTACATTTTTTGCAAAATGATGTATACACGTTGAATTTGCTCGTGTTCGAAAATGGTTATCCGATATAGTTTTCTGTTTGAGTAAGTAAGCATAAAGAATGTTTGAACTGGATATTTCTGACCACCACCTCAACCTACCCCCAATCACCCGAACCCAACCCCACCCACCCACCCACATCCACAACCTAACCACCCCTACCCCCACCAACACTCACCCCGGTGGTATATGCCCATGGGAACAGAGGAGCCCGCGGTGCACAGTTTCCACATGTTGCTTTCCTACCGGCAGTCTAGGTCGTTTGGACCAGCAGTCCCACCTGGTGCCCAGTTTTCGCGTGTTTCTCGCAACACATCAAGTGTTTTTAAAAATATATGATTATTTGCACAATTAAAGTAACTATGACTAATCGGATATAGTGCTTCTGGTAGGTTGTATACCTTTGAGCTATGTCACGTCTCGCCAAAAACTTGTACGATTGGCTGAAAGTAGGTAGCACAAAACTCTGCGAAAAAAACTGTTCTAATTCGTATTGTGCCATTCAAAGGACTCGTGAGTGCCAAAGCCAACCATGTTGGAAGTACTATGTTGTGCTCGGTCGTCGAAACTGCCCACGTTGTGCTAGTACTGTCACAGCGAAAAACCTGAAAAGAATAGAGAATAAGGTAAAAAAAAAGCAATACTCCAAGCTCCTTGACGAGATCCAAACCACTTGAAAATATAAATTAGAGATAACTGAATAATTGGTTATATACCACAATGTATATTATCACACACTTGAACGAGCTGCTCAGAAGGGAGCAGATAATGCAAAGTGAATATGATGATGCGCTGGACACACTAATCAGCCAGCTTCAGCCCCACGTCCAGTTCCGGCTCCTAGGCGCAAGTGTGAGCCTCCTGTTTCGACCCCATGACCAGTTTCAGCTTCTAGGCATAGGGTTAAGACTCCGGTGCTGGCACCAAAACAGGATGATGTCCCCATGCCAAAAAAAAAAGTGCGGCCAAACTCTGAAGGAAACCGCCAGACTTTGTAGAGCGCCGAGGTAAACCAGATGCTATTGTTAAAGACTATCGCCCATTGTTCCAGAAAAGCACGGGCTTGACGCCAACGTTTCTGTATTTTTCAACCATATGGCTCCTAGTACACAAGCTGTTCTTGACAAGGAACTGAGAATACTAATGTGGCCTGAAGTTTAGCCTAGTGTTAACGGCACAGCTAGAGAAAGTTGTGACATGATAGCAACAGAGGTCATTATGTAGCCTTGATGATATTATTAGGAATGATGCCTTGTTTAATTAGAATGTCCGGCTTCAAAAGACTCAGCGCTAAGGTGCCTATGAACTTTGCACAGTCTTCGAGGTCGAGTCAACCCAGGTCGGCTGGTTTCATCTTGAGTACTTTTTTAGCAATCAACGAATACCCCACAGTTAGCCCCAGTTAGGCCGCCAAGTACGGCTCCGTGGTAAACGAGATCCTTGGCGTACGATGGTGTAGACATCTTGCATGATTTCAACAATTTTATATTTGAACATACTACTATTACATATACAAGGGTCAGGTGTATGTCAAATAGATGCTGCGGTGATGGCTTGTCCCAGGATATTGTTTTTGTTTTTAGGCTGCTTTTGCACTTGCACTTGTGTTGCTGGCGCACCGTATGAGGTGTATGAAAGGTCAACTACCAAAGCCAAGCTGCACCAGAGAGCATAAGATGGCATCGCCTCCTGCTTGTCTGCCGGAGCGACGTGAGTATCGGCCGTCTCCGCTTTTTTTCTCATTGTTTCGTCATCTCGGCAAGTCTTTTACCAGCAGCAACTCTATCTGGGTGTTTCACCTTGGTGACCTGTGTCACGTCCTAAGCGGGTTGCGCAGTCGGATATGTTGGCGCATCCATCGTTAGTTGCGCTGATATATCCATATTCGGTGGTGATTATAATTTCTTGTTGTATTGTCTAAAAATCGACATGCCTGCAGGTAATCATGCCAACTGCAATATGTGTTAGTACAGCACCATACCTAAAGTATAGGTGGCTGCTGATATTTGACGAACAGATCTGGATGTTTGAATCCTTTTCCAAACCACTCACAAGGCGCTCGCGGTTATCTATAGGCAGAAAGTGAAATACAATTGCTGTGTACTGTCCGAGCAGAGACGACAACAGCGAAGCAGTCCTCCTAGCTCCCAGTTTAGCACCGCATATGGCATAGGTCTTTGCTACCTCTTCATCACTCATCGCTGTAAGGTCAGCAAAGAGATCGGCCTATGTATTCTTTCGCTGCGCCAGAGGCCACCTAGTGTTGTGCTGATTTGACACGGCATTAGTTGGGAATAGCGTGAGTGGCTTTGTCTGTTTCTGAAGTCAACCCATATAGCATCTCGTCAAAGTCCGTGTCACTTACAGCAACCGCCATGGTTCCCATGAAGTTATTGATATGGTTGGTTGAACGCCTAACTCGAAGTAACTTATATATAATACAGGTTAAGGTTACAGGTGTTATAGTGTGGCTGATGGCGTACAAAATATGAAGCCACCACATGACTCTGTCGATGCGTGGACAAACTGGTTGGACGCTGGTGGGTCTGAGTGCAGGAGTAGCTTGCCAAAACTCTCATTTCTAAAACCTCATAGGCCTCTGCTCAGTGATATTGTTTTCTATTATTGTGTGCCTAAATGAGTCTTCGTCAATGCATTAGAAGAGGGCTATCCACGACGTCTGCTCGCGGAAGTCACGGGAAATGGCGTTGTACTTTTGTATTATAACCCACACGCTAATGCCGGCATTGCGGCTGACATAGGCGAGCTTAAATAAGGGCCGTTTCCTTATGTTGGACGCCAGAAAGATAGGTGCAGTCGTCGAGTAGAGAAAGCGTAGTGGTTTCTTCGACCTTTTCAGCGAGTGCACAAGGCAAGTCGCGCGGTTATTTTTTTCCTCCGCGAGCCCACGACCTGACGTAGGCCTTCTTTAAGCGTACAGTACGGCAGATAAGGATAAAATCAAAGTGGCCCTTAAATACCGATTCAAGTAGTTTGCGCAGGCAAACACGCCTTCGCAGCAGCTGCCGCGGCCGATGATCATGACGTAGTGTGACTGCACGTTATCAAAGAGCGTTGCACTTGTGCAGGCTAGTTGTCGGCAAACGTGAACTTGGCATCTTGGATATTGAGCACGTCCATGACAACATATATGTACACGTTCAACATTCGTACCGCCTGAACCGTTTTTTTTTTTATATATATATGCAGCGTTACACCTCTGCCCGCATTTCCGATACCTATTTCTGACCCGTGGAACGTGTTGTCTTCCGTTGACCTCTTATCAAGAACAACGTTAAAATGGGTTCTGGTAAAAGGCATAAACGTCAAGCGACGGATCGCCCATGTCTTTTAGAAACTCCCAAGCCATCACCTTCATGGCCTCTTCCCACTGCTGGTATACCCACTTCCCCATAGGCATAAAACTGGACTAAAACGTTCTCAATCGTCACCGACACCTTGCTAATGAGGGTTGTAGAAATTCTCCGTATTACGAGCGAATACAGCATTCGTTTCCGCATCCTCGAAGAGCAAAACTATCACCTTTATGCTGTATGCTAGCGTACTCAGGCCGATGGTGAAATTCTCAGCCATGTGGCGGGAGAAGCCAATGTTGGCACTGGTGCTGCCTGGAAGGTTGTGCCCTTAACGGTCAACAATATCTCGTCGGTCGGCGGGATTACAGCAATACATGCGTCTGGTTACTATCCCTGGGATTCAATGCAAAACTTTCAGATCTTTGGAGGTTTTACAACAATAACAACGCAATCACCGTCCCGGGTGCCAGATTTTACATCATTAACCTCCGTGGGAATCGTGTTAACAGAACGTGGGTATCGCTTTCAATCCGTGTAAACAGGGTTGTACGGGCACATAATGACAGCAGCTTTACAACTAGCTTTGCGTCTGTGCTTGCCACTGGAGACACCATTCGGTGTGAAGGCCTAAACGTCAATGTCCAAGCGTTGGAATCGTCATCCACTCTGACCATCTTCGTCTTTCGCAATCAGAACCCGCGCTTCACAAATTTAAAAAAAGCCATGGGGAGCAACCAGATATAGACAAAACAACAAATCACTGGTGCCGCCTGCCGATCCTGCGATCAACGAGCAAGACAGAGTATTGGTGCAGCTAGCACAAGTGCATGACATAGACAAGGAATACAAACCTCTGATGCGAGAATATGTGCGCCTCCTTGGGGTTAACACGTACCAGTTCAGACTGGGATGGAATCAGGATTCAAAGCAGATAAACATTGAGCGCTGGGACTACCCAGAACACCCTAAGCCAAGCCGCGAACAGCTAGGGTTAATTGCGCTTTCGCTGTCGGAACAACAACCGAACCGACTGCCTTCGAGGTATCTCAGGCGCGATTGCTGCTACAATAACAACGTGGTATTTGTTGGCGAAACGTTCCCGTAAACAACATTTCAGTCGGAGTATATCGATCCAACTATCACTCGTCTTAGCTGAAACAAAAAAAAAAGAGTTATATTCGAAAAAGGCGTGTTATGCTGTATCACAGTAACTGGCCAGAAAAAACAAACAGTCGCTGCACTTGCAGACAGAAGTCATGGTATATGTGACTCTGGGCGAGAGTGTTGAAGACTGTGTCATTTCCAGATCTAATGATATTAAGTAAACTGACATTAACGCCATCTTGCCAGTAAGCCACGGCGACAGGTTAGGGGTGCGTGTTTGCAGGGGAACTAACCCCTCCACCCGTACAGATCAATTAAAATTTCATATCACGCTGCTTATATAGGAATCATAATAACGCTATACTCCACGATCTATGACCCGCATGACATTCGCCTGAAAAAGATCTGCGAGGTTGAGGCCTTTCTTCACGCAGAAGCAGAACAACGGCGCACTCTGTACAAAAAGTACAGGCGCGCAATAAATGTAGTGGATGGTGCTGACACCACACTACCGGCTGTGTCTCTGGGCACTTGTGTGGAGGGGGTTGGTCTTTCGTCAACAATCGTTGCAGCTCCGCTAGTTATATCCTTGAGCTGCAGCCTACTTTCGGTAGCCGGCTTTTGTTAGACTACGGCTGACTTCGAAGGCCAAAAAGGGCAATGAAATTCGCGTCTTGGCCGAAACAGAGCTCAACATGATCGCAAAACACATATCTAAGTCATTAAACAACAAGTCTATCTCCGCAGAGGAGTCCCATATGAACTCAACAATACAAAGTCATGAAGAATGAAATACGGTCGTGACGAGCACAAGGCGCACGCTTCTGTCACTATCGACGAAGCAACAACAAATGAGTTTATAGATCCAGGAAGAACCGAAGCCCACGAGTCTCTCGTGACAAAACTCGCTGGAGATTCATTATAAGCAGCGTGTGTTCCTGTTCTTAGTATGTTGAACCGTCCGAAGAACAAAGCACAGCTTATGCTCCCGCTGCCTCCCCTGAGCTAACACCAACTGGCCCGATAACGTATTGTTAGAACGCCTTACCATGAGTGGTAAACCATCCCGTAGCCTTGTGCGTACCGGCACGGCAAGCAAACTGCTCATGCCAGTTTGTTGTACTGTCACGAGATACATGCGGGAACGGGGCACTTGGAGGGCCCTCTGGAACAAACAACCTAGACCGCAGGTAGGAAAGAAACATGTAGAAACTGGGCGCAGCAGCCTTTCGCTGTTCGCAAGGGCATATACCGCCGGCGATGGGGTTGGTAGGGGTGGGAGAAGGTGGGATTCGTTGTAAGTGGTGGGTGGGGCTGGAGTGGGGTTGTTGGGGTCGTGCTGGGTCGGGGTGAGTTAAGAGGTGGTCCAGAAAACCCAGTTCACATCTACTAAAAGTCTTAACTTTGTATACTTTAAAGCCGTTGTTAATTATTCAAAAGCATTCGGAACCTCTGAAACAGTATGATGATCGCTGTATCATCCTTAGGTATACGGGTCGTGATTTGGTATTATATTCATCAACAATTGTTACGATGTAAACAAATTTAAAACGCTCAAGAGATTCTTTAACGTTTACAAAATTCATACATGGTTTCTTTCATGCGAGAGTCCATTATATATATATAGATATATATATATATATATATATATATATATATATATATATATATATATATATATTTTTATATATATATATATATATATATATATATATGTATGTATGTATGTATGTATGTATGTATGTATGTATGTATGTATGTATGTATGTATCAGACAGAGATGAAAGTGGTATCCCTGTTTCCAACAGCAGAATGCGTGATAATATGAAGTCAAATTGAAATTATATATGAAGAAAGTATATTATCGTTAGAGAATTTTTAAATCGTCCCCTACTGTGAATCGAACCCGGGTTCGCTGATTAAGGCACCTATTGCCTTGCCTGCACGCGCCAACCAATATACCCCCAAGAAGGATGGAAACTAGTCGTGGATATATGCATTGGTTTCCTGCATAGCAGACACAGTCGCATGGCGACCCAGTAATAACCTTTCTTCTAAATGCACAGTCGCATTGAATTCCTTTGACAGAAATCAAGGCATATATAGAGGTTAATTTAAAAGTTAACAATATACACCAGTCAGAGCGGACAATGCTATCCCTGGATCCTACATGAGAATGAGTGATAATATGAAGTGAAACTGTATATGGAGAAAGAGTATTGTCATACAGGTTAGAGAATTTTAATTTTATATATGCCTTGATTTCTGTCCGAGGAATCCAGAGTTACTGTGTATTTGGATATTTCGCGGCAATTACGTGGATCAATCTATCGGCCTAATTGACCATCACTGATTATGATGTTCAAGGCACTGTAGACCAACTTTAAGTCTCTAAAATCGAGCTTCCTGCTTTTGTAGTCCTTGTAGTATTTCAATATTTCAGGCAATAAATGTTTCACAATTTAAGTTGCTCTTTTATTATTACTCCTCTACTCATCTTGGTACTAATCTATTTTCAAAGGCTGTATGTGTGGTTTATTGTTTATATAAGAAGAGAGAGAGAGAGAGAGAGAGAGAGAGTGCGAGAGAGAGAGAAGAACGATACAAATTACGAGGACGAGCGGAGGTAGGAGGTATAGAGAATTTCTGTATATATGTCACAGTCCACATTTTAAATGATTGTTTACATATAATATTTTGTGCCTAAAATCACTGTCACTACAGCAATAAAACTTATATTTCACTATGATACTACTGTACTAGATTCCTTCAATCCTGCCCATTTCAAACCAAAATGGAATAAGCAATACGGCAAATTATCAAAACAGAAAGGGCAAAAATTTAAGCTGATATTTATCTTCCAATAAAAAATAAACTTTAAGTAAATTTCCACAATCATATTTATTGTTTTTACCTAAACTATAGTTTCTTCTTTGTTAATGATAAAACTAGATAATTGCATATGATGGAGCAATTGCTGAAGCAACGCTTTACAAAACTGCACACAGTGATCTAATGATGCACATTGTCATCCTCATGTTCTTAGCGATGTGAAGAATATATATATATATATATATATATATATATATATATATATATATATATATATATATATATATATATATATATCATGGACTTAATGTATGTAGACATAGATGACAGCTACTGATGTTGCTTTGTATCCTTCATTTGCATTGTTCTTGATATGGGTAATTAGTGCTTTCTTTACTGAGTCTTCTTTTCCGTGTTGGTCTAATTTACCATAGCATCATTTGACTGTATCCACTCTGACTTGGCTTCATCACCGGAAGGCATCTTTCATTTTCATCGTGTGTTGTTGGTACTTCAACAGGATCTTTCGCTGCTTCCTCTGCCGTTCTATTATGTAAACTAATCATTCAGTGTAATTGATTATCATCGATTAGGCTATCAATGGTCCTGCAGACCTACCTTGAGTTTAGAACATATTTATTGCTTCCTTGGTAGTCTCGAAGTCATTCATAATTTAAGACAATTAATGTTTCAAAGGTTAGTTATTTATATTCCTCACTCAGTTCTCAGTTAATCTTATTTCAAATGTCATACGTGTAGTTTTTATGTGCATCAAAGGACATAAGGAAAGAGGAGGGAGAAGAAGAATAAAGGGGATAATGGGAAGAAGTAGGAGAAGTGAATTCCCATTAAACTGTCCACATCAATTTCCACTAAACGGTCCACATCAATTTCCTCTAAACTGTCCACATTTTAAATTCTTCCTTGTATACAACATGTTGTGTGGACATTCATCGTCACTTCGGGAACAATGTTCTATTTCATTTACATTCATGATCTTCATTACGGCCAACAGAATGAAATAGAAGGAACAATAAAAAGCAAAACATCAAAACAGTAAAAGGCAAAAAAGTGAAGCTATTTGATTTAAAATTAAAAGAGTACAGTAAATAAAAATATGTTAGCGTCATTAAATTCTTTAATTTTAGCATATATGTGACATACAATTATGACAAATTACCGATGGGTACAATTAATTTGGTGCTAGTTTTACTCTACCCAATCAAAAGTGACGTGAGATTGCAAACTACGCCATATCAACCCTGACGAAATAAAGTGGGGTCGTTTTATTTTAGCACAAGGTATTAGCAAACCACACAAACACGAATTCCTGCTAAAAGATGAAATAAAATTATGGAGAAAACAAGGTATTAGCAAACCACACATAACATTAATTCCTGCCAAAAGATGAAATAAAATTATCGGTCAAACATAAATTAGAGGCAACATACACAAGTCCATCCTAAGTATATGAGATCTGTCAACAGTAACAAACTTTCATTGCTGTGCATAAGAAGTGAACTTCATATATTACAGGATTCATTAAGGCATGAAGTTTGAAAATCGATTACACGCATAGTGTGCTGAATTAAGATGGCGGACAGGAGGTCGCCACCCTTGTTTCTGCTCCTCCCGCTTTTGCACCCGTAACGCTAAACAGTTTCGTATTGGACATGGAGTAAATGTTTGTATAAACATCAGTACTTTATGTCCATGTTTCCATCATTATTTACACTTTTAAGAAGAATGTATGCTTTTATGTTACATACACAAGAGTATGATTCTAGTGCAGAAATACATGTGTTGAAGATTAAGTAATGGCCTACAATATACAAGAGCTGCTCCCCATTTTCTCCCAGCTCTGCTTTCACCCGTTATTTTAAATTGTTCATTGAGAGTGATTTTATGGCAAAGGAAATCGGACAATTCATTATCTTTTTTTTCTATTCATTAAAGTAGGATTTGGTTTAGTATATGTTCTTTTCAGTGTTGAAAACGCGAGTTTTAGGTATTTAAACCCGTTGCGGGGAGGGTATGGGATAATCATAGAACGATCAGCTTTGCCGTGCCAATCTTTTCCTTGAATTGGTTTCTCCGTTCTATACATGTTGATGGTTATGGGATATTACTTTAATAGCGGGTGACTTCAGATGTGAGAGGTTCCATCCTCGACCCTGGATGTAGAAGAAAACAATTTAGTGCTACTTTAATGAGCATTTCCACTGTCCGGGCTTACTGAGCATTTCCACTGTCCAGGCTGACTGCTACTTTAATGAGCATTTCCACTGTCCAGGCTGACTGCTACTTTAATGAGCATTTCCACTGTCCAGGCTGACTGCTACTTTAATGAGCATTTCCACTGTCCAGGCTGACTGCTACTTTAATGAGCATTTCCACTGTCCAGGCTGACTGCTACTTTAATGAGCATTTCCACTGTCCAGGCTGACTGCTACTTTAATGAGCATTTCCACTGTCCAAGCTGTCTGCTACTTTAATGAGGATTTCCACTGTCCAGGCTGACTGCTACTTTAATGAGCATTTCCACTGTCCAGGCTGACTGCTACTTTAATGAGCATTTCCACTGTCCAGGCTTACTTCTGGACTGATATTACTCTCATAGCTGAATGATACATTTCCTACATAATAAGTATGATTAAAATGCTGATATCTTGCTAAACGTACCCCCACCCCTTGCTGATGTATGGACCTGCAGGAAAATGAGATCTTTAGTAAGCACACTACACAATTTCTCCATAGCAACGACTGTAATGGTAATACATAGGATTTAGAGCTACAACAAATACTAAGTGTTATGATTCGAATATTTGTTGTGAGTATTCGGATATGATTCGAATATTTGTTGTGAGTATTCGGATAGGATTCGAATATCCGTCGATGTTAATAAAGGTATGAAATCCACCATCTTTTCTTTGTATACTTTGGTATGTATTGATAATACTTGCACACACACACAAACACCTTCCCACCGCATTGAAAACATTGTGAACTGAGTCATATAAACCTAATTAAATGACACTTTTAGGGTCTTGAGTAAATTTTGTGAGGATTCAAGCTAAAAATCAAATGATTGTAGGTATTATTTTTCATGCTTATCTTCAAACTCAGTACGGCCATTAACGTTCCTTCAGTGCTGAAGACGGAAGGTTAAGAAGGACAGAAACTCGATTATCTGTTCGGTAAAATTTGGGGACTATCTCAAAACTTTCTCTTCGTAAAGAAGCAAACGGTGGCGAGTCTAATATTTTTCGGGACAAAATAAGTTCCATGCCTAGAAGGTATTGCAGTTTATATTTATTGCTCAAGCTTACAAAATGCTCGTTTTTCTTGCTGCAAGTAAAACTTATATAGACACATATACATTCAAGCGTCGCATATTTTACCCTAAAGTATATAATAAATATTATTGTATTGAATATATGCTGACAGTGGTCATAGATTCTTCTTTGTGTGCACACTTCTTTACATCAATCCAATCTCCTCTATACATAAATACAATCATACATACATACATACATACATACATACATACATACATACATACATACATACATACATACATACATACATACATACATACATACATACATACATACATACATACATACATACATACATACATCATTTTTTAACAATCTTCAATGGCTTGCCTTCATTTAAAGCAGCCTCCTCGTACAAGAGTAGGGGAAATAACTGCGACATAGCTGTCCATTAAGTGAAGAACTGAAGATTATGGAATTTTGTTTAGTAAAGTAGTTTATCTAATAACGTTTGCTTAAAAAAAATCCTAATCATACAACTTGCATCCGAACACAATATGAATACTTCTTCAAGAATATGCTTGATTACATGGCATTGTCATTTGTCTATTCAGATGTCAAAAATGATTTGTCTATTCAGACGGTAAAAATGATTTGTCTATGCAGATGGTAAAAATGATTTGTCTATTCAGATGGTAAAAATGATTTGTCTGTTTAGATGGTAAAAATGATTTGTCTATTCAGATGGTAAATATGATCTTCTTTCTTGTGTCCAAGTATAGTGAGACACACTATCGAATTCTTGCTTTTATCATCTTATTCATTTTTGATTTTTTGATTTTTTGATTTTTTTATTTTTTTTATTATTTTTTTTTTTTTGCTTATTTTTGGCGGTGGGTGGGTGAGTGGTGTGCTTTTATTCAAATTTCATCTTATGAACTTATAGGGGGATGAAATAAAGACGAGTTCACCTGATTTGCATAGGGTCTTCGTGGTCATTATATGGTTATACCTGTCTATTAAAAATATTTAAAATTGTGAATTTCTTTCATTTATTGTGCTGCACAACAATGAATGTAAAATCTACAGATTGCATGAAAAATCTAAATCACTCTCATATAATCTTTATATTTATATTTGGCTATCTTTCCTACAAATTTTAATGTTTGCTCTTTTCATTGTTTACTTCGACATTGGATTTTCGGGACACGTCAGTAGACCCTCCGTATCCTTGATATATTTCTTGTCTGATAATATTGATGTCTGTGCAGAATTTGAATATCAAACTGAAGACAACGCCTTATTTAGAGAAGTTGCGGCACTTTATTTTTTCAATTTCAGTTTATACAAGCAATCGAAACATAATACTTTCAAATTATGGAAAAATATTGAACTAATGAATAAAGCTATTGGTGAAGGTAATAATAAGAACATACAGTCAGAGGTGATAATTATATAATTAATGGATCGCCAGAACGGAGATAGCTCCTCCTCCTCCTCATTAGCATATCAATTCATATATAAATCGATGTCTTTATGCTGGCAAAATATCCATTGAGAGCAAAATACATTCTTACTACTTATTGAAAATTTCACGCAAATTAGATGAGAAAATTTAAAGTTTTCACTATTTAAGTTTATATATATAGTATATAGTGGCAATCATGAAGGCATCGAAACTGATCCGACAAGCAAAACGACAAGCTTTCAGTCTGGAAGTCATTACAAAACACTCACAGCTAACCAATCATCGTAGTGGTGAGCGAGCCACTGCTAGCTGCAATATGTTAACATTCGACTGACAGGTGGACCCAGTCGGTGATCCATCAATCGTATAGGCTCGGCGAATGACACGTACAGAATACTTCAACCCGATTATTAAATACATCGTAAGTTTTTAAGGGTCCTCGAATAGGAAATGCAAAACCAAACATCATGGCGATAAAAAAAAATGGTGAGCCTGCCCCCCCCCCCCCCCCTCTGTCTCTCTGACTGTCTGTCTCTCTGTCTCAACCTCTCTCTCTCTCTCTCTCTCGCCAACCATTGCCGTGGTCAGCGAGCCATTGCTAGCTGCAATATGTTAACATTCGACTGGCAGGTGGGCCCAGTCGGCGATCCATCAATGGTACGGTCCCAGCGAATGCAACCCGATTATTACAAATTTATTTTCTTTCATTTTACAGTGAGTGATTTTATTTTCATTTTCCAGTTATATGTTACTCTTGCGGCTATCGCTGTATTCATCCTCCCCGCCATGATTATTGGTACGTGCTACACTATTATTGTCGTCATCATCTGGCGGAAATCCATCCTGAGATTTGACGGGTCCTCGACTAGGAAATGCAAAAACAGACATCATAACGATCAAAATGGTGAGCCTGCCCCCCTCCTCTCTCTCTCACTCTCTCTCTCTCTCTCTCTCTCTCTCTCTCTCTCTCTCTCTCTCTCTCTCTCTCTCTCTCCTTAACACACACACACACACACACACACACACACAGGTCTCTTTTTCTTCTCACGTGACGAAGGTGTTGACTCAAGAAATGCATATGTTGCTGATCCCAATACAAGCCACCATTACATGATTTCGGGAACATAACCAGATATTTTCAAAGAAATCGCCTGACGAAGATATTGACTAAAGAAATGCATGTATTGCTGATCCCAAGACAAGCCACCATTACATGATTTCGGTAAAATAACCAGGGATATTTTCAAATGGATCGCCAAAACCAAACACCGAAAAAGATATTCATTTCTTAAATTATTACTGAGCAAGATATATTCTATCACAGTAGTGACTGGATCTTTTGAATATTTTCACGTTACACCCTATCGTTGTTGCTAGAATTAGGAAACAATAAAATATTATTAAGCAAATGATAGCTATGATCCACTCAATGAAGGCGACCACCCGATAAGCCTGGGTTTTTTTAAAGCCTTTGCGCTGGGAGATTATCATCATCATCATCATTATATATTATTATTATTATTATTATTATTATTATTATTATTATTATTATTATTATTATTATTTCAGGTAAAATCACCGTCCGTTTTGTTCCAGGACAACCCGACCGCAAGCATATTGTAGAAGCCGGAAGTAGTTCAAGAGGAGTTATACCCAGGGCAAAAATAAAGACAATCAAGATGACCTTCACGATAGTTCTAGGTAATAAAAGATAGTATAAAATATAAAATACTTGACAAGGGGAAAAGTATCTTTTTGACTTCATGTTTCATAATAAATTGTCTAATCCTAGATTTAGGTTATTCGCCTTATTTTTTTTATTTTTTTATTTCGAACAACAAATGTCAAAGAACAATACTGGCTAGCGATCAGCTATCGTAATGTATCTGTTATTGTGATTGTCCGCGTGTTCACTTTGTACTTTGTGTCAGCTACAATAAAATGTTGAGTGGTTTGCATCTTTGCACTGGGTATCACTTAAATGTGTGGAGGTACAATATGAAATCTCATAACTCACTTTAAAAATGTTAATTAACATTTAAGTCACACCTTGGGGGCTGACTGCACCTGAGAAAAATGTTCATTTTCGCCTGTAAAGTCAATGTTTACTGCATGCAAAGATCCTTATCTGACAACGGATATAAGATATAATCTCTCTCCTCGATGTGGAATTCCAATCAGGCGAATTAAATGTAAACAGCAGATTTGTTTCCCTTGGAACATGTGATTGGAACTTCCGGTCGATGTATGCTTAATCTAATTAATTTTGTAATTTCATGCTGCTGATTTAAATAAAAGCCGTTTACAGAAATAACAAATTTCACATCATAAGTATGTTCAACAACAACAACAACAACAACAACAACAACAACAATAATGAAGTTAATTTTGAATCACGATAACAGGTACAGGAACGACGTTTCCGGTGCGTTAAAGTAGATCATCATCGTGAACTATCAATTGCCAAACTTTGTGAAGGAAACAAACCAAGACTAGACTCAGAAATAGGGTTTAAACCAAGACTAGACTCAGAAATAGGGTTTAAACCAAGATTTTCTCCTGGTGATAAAGATAAGTCTTTGTTAATTCATTTCTTATTTAGAGATATATTTTGTCTTACTTATTCGTAATATAAATGAAATTCTAAAAAAATCTTTGTGGGGCTCTTTAATTTTATAATGCTTTCAATTCAAGAAACTTTTATTTATCATCTTCGTTCATCATCTTTAACCGAAAATACCCAAGCAAAAACTGACTACACTCACTTGCGACTAATTATAAGTACATCCATATATTTTAATGATCAACTGGTTCGACAGTTGTGAATTTGTGACGTTAGTCATATATAAACATTGGAATTGCACGTGCTGCTTGAGTAAAAGATTTTAATGTTTCAAAATCTTTTTTTCGTAAGTATTTGTATATAATGTATGTTTATTGTTTTTGGTCATGTACGAATTACAATCATACAGTTTGTTGCATGCAAGCATTTGCCAGAGCACTTGGGACAGAGTTTGAACCCTCCAGCTCTTTTCTCGTGCTCCGGCATGTGTTTGCACACAGAAAACCATATATGACTTCTTATTCATATTAAGCCATCATAACTTATACAATTCTACTAATTAATATATCCATGTTTTTTTCAGCTTTCATTTTCTGTTGGAGCCCGTACTTCATTTACGATTTACTTGATGTATATGGACATATACCAAGAACCCGTGAAACGTATGCTACTACTACCTTTATTCAGTCTTTAGCGCCATTGAACAGTGCCGCAAACCCGATAATATACTCACTTTTTAATGCGGCCGTGTGTAAAAGTTTGTTCAAAAGACGGAGACATTCTTCCTTCAACTCAGCAACGATGGCCACCCAGCTGTAAGGATGATTATTGGATAAAAAGGATTCTCCTTTTTTAATATTTGCCTTTTTGCTTACGGACATGCATGTCTATGAGAACTAGGAATTTCTGTCGCCGTCGTCGTCGTTGTTGTTGATTTTTTGAATTAATATATTCAACAATGCATGAAAATATCCACCTTGTAGGCCCGCACCCACTGCTGCCAGGTCCACGTTTTTCTTGTAGACCAACGTTGAGATCAATTTAGCCTTCGGCATCACACCTCAATAGGCGAAACTTATTTACTAGTTCGTGGCTAAAGTGCAGCACAGAGTCTGTCCATAGTACACTCGTTGTACTTTGAAGAATCAAAAACTGCGAAATGGGGCGATGAAAGGAAGAACTCTCGTTGACGCAGTAAATATGACGGAAGTTGTGCTCTTTTTTCATGAAAGAAAAAATTAGGATGCATTTAGACTGTTTCTCGAGTCATTATCAGCTGTATAGTATAATGGGATGATCAAGTGGCATTTATTCAAATTATAAGTATGGCGCTCTCTATATATTCTAAGTCAGGACTTCAAGATTTGTAATTAAGCAAGTGATAAAATAATAAATTAATCTGTACAGATTTCTGTACTAATATTAATAAAGTTAGTTAGAACTTTCACAGGTCGACATTTAGAGATCCAACATGTCATTGAGACATAAAGTAAAACCTCTTCCAACAAATTTCTCAGAAAGAAGGGACTATTATAGTATCGTTTTATTATTGAATATTATATTAGCCTTGTAACGCTGCTTATTGTCAACCTGTAGCTTACTCACTTACACAAACCGCTTGCAATTGCAATGTTTAGTGCGAACACTGGACGTTACAGTCACAATTGCTATTGTAACCGGCTAAAGCTAAACCTTAATGAATACCTCGTAATGAAAACTTGATTTATGTAGGTATTCTACATTTAAATTATAAATATATGCGTCTTTTTAAACAACGTGGTTATATTTTATCACGTAAAGATCTATTATTTTATTTTTCCAAAGGGGCTAGGGCTGTCAAGTTTCAAAATCAAACCTCCATTGTAAGCTATTGATTTTATGTTCCATCGTTGATATTTGTGCACTATATTATACTGCGGAATAGCCTGGTCACCTGGCCTAATGTATTATGGTCAATGGACCAGGGGATCAAGCTATCTGTGGGCCCCCTCCGCCGTTGGTCCACACTCTGTCGTTGACGTGTAAAGCGATTTGGTATGCAGAGTGTGCATTACACGTCATATGATTGTATACATCTACAAATAGGGCCGCGAGTACTGTACGCAGGGTCTGCGCATCTTCAGGATGGGAGACATCACACAATAAAGTAAAATTACGACATATCTCCTTATTTAAAATTATGTAAAGTTTCATTTCGTTTCATTGTGTTGTGAATTAATTAGGAAATATTACACATTATTTCGATTTGCCAAGAGAACAGGGGGCTTATGCAAGTACTAAATCAGAGCGAAAATTCGGTATAAAATCATTAGAAATATTCATTTCTAAAAAGGTCATAACTGATTTAGTATAATACATTGTAAGATTATCATGCTAACATGTGTCCATGCCTTACGCATCGATATGCCGTAAATAAGTCTTAAACAATTGTACTCCCGATTTACAGGGTAGCGAACAATGTACGCCGTATAGCGAGCTTCATTTTACGACAGGTGTACACAGGCTTGTGATAATGGTATACACAGGGCAGTTATGTTGCTTTGTTTTATTTTTATTTTCCTTCATTACAGATGTTGTCGACATCGGACTTCGCAGCAAATATTTTGCACGCATCGCCTTGCCAATTTGAAATAAAATAAATTAAATTAGAATTTACAACCCCCCCCCCCAAAAAAAAAAAAAAAAAACAACAAAAAAAAACATATTACCCTTAAATTAAATTTTAAAAAAGATATGTTTAACCTCAACCAGCAGGTTACAGCTCCCGGCAAAGAGGAGTATGATGCAATTGATAAGGCTGTGAATGCAAGTGAGCACTAGGTTGCAATGATCGTGCTATTACTTGCGCTGACCTCAGATCATTACACGACGGATGTGTTTTGGATATTTGGACCAGAGACGAGATTCTTTCAGGAATATAGGAAGTGAAGAGGAAAAGAGAATGATGACCCTAATCAACATCTGCTTCAAAGTCAACATCCTGTAATACGACTACAATACGTGTCTTCGTGGGATGAAAGGGATGAGATGGAATAAGGAAACTAAGCGACTAAGCACCAAGAGGAATTATATGAGCTGCCTCAAATAGTTCGCCACCCTCCAAAATGCTTGGACGATTATATCACTATTTAGGTTAAGCTTCTGATTATGTATGAATGTGTGGATGTACGTGTGAGAATCTGAGATAGCAGACGGTAAAATAAATAGCCTTAGGACAATTCTAGCAATGACTTATTTTAGTTGACCAATTATTATTTGAGAATATATCCAGGTAATTTAATCAAACTATGCAGACAAGAGGACGTGTCTTTTAAGTGGAGTGGAAGTGATGTAGCAGGCCGTTTGGTTGTATTTTAGTGTGTACCTTAAGGTGGACAAAGAGTGATGACGCGGTAGACCGTATGTGTGGTTGACATGGAGTGTGGGTCGATGAATTGATGTGAAGTAAGAAGATAATGAAGAGCCAGAACTTACCGATTTGTACGAGTACAACATAAATGCACCTATATTTAGAAAACGAAGTATTTCCTTTTACTTCAGAGCATCTTTACACTAGCTATACCCAACTACCGACATCAAGCATCGAATATGTTCATTGTCAACGCTTACTTTCAGCTGGAGAACAACTAAAGTTTAAGTCATACAGGTCATGTAGACGTTAGGTACCGACTATTTCAGCCACATGTATCATTTTTGAGAGTTTTATTACACATACCTTTAAATGGCGATTATTCGTTTTATTTGGCTTCTCTTCGATCAGTTTTCCTTGGAAGATCATTATATAAATGCCACGAGAAATGAACATGACAAAATCAATGTTAAAAAACGTCGATATTTGTAGACGAAATCAACCAAGAGGTGTGATCCAGTGTAAACCTGATTGAATCCATCGCTATAATGTTAAAATGAAAGCGCCGCGTATTGGAAAATGAACTTCCCCCTGCACTGGTAACGATTAAACCGACGTCAATTTGTCTTGACCCAATTTAATACCATTTTGCCATTGTAAGCGTTCGTAACGATTGATTATTTTCGTCTGAAAGTTTTGTGGTGACAACTAAGGTGCATATTACTCAACAGTCAGGAATGAACAGACCTGTATCTAAACTACTTTAGTATTCACTTTTAGAACAACAATCAATATCTAATCTAAGATCAATAAAGACGCCTACATGACTACGTTCACGTATACTTATAGGGGTGCAATCGCCACACTTAGTGTCACCCAGTCCTGAAATTTACAATAGCGGTTGCGGCTGTTTACGGGTGACACAGAGCGTTGTAACTGCAACCGTATTTGTAACCGGGTAACATTCAACGACCGGACGACACTAAGCGGCGCTACATAGCCTTCAATTAGCGGACACCTGTTTATAACGGTCAGAATCAATCAGTTCAATGTTTGCTGTTTTGTGGGTTTACCTGCATTTTTCAGCACACGATAGGCTGTACATGGCGTCCAGTATATTTGGTTGAGGAGGAACCCCGGGAAGAACCACCAACCGACGGGAAGCTACTGGCAAGCTTCTCACATACTCACTTTTGCCAAGCCGAGACTCGAACCCACGCGGACAGAGGTGAGATGTAAGTGATCTGTAAAGGAGAGCGCCTTAGACCACTCGGCCCCGAATCAATTCAATATATGTCCATTTGAAAAAAGGTTTTTCTCTACATGACTACTTCTTTGGTCATGATTTTGTTGGCGATGGTGGTAGTGATTATAAGGATATTTTCAGTATTATTATTGTTATTATTATCATTATTATTATTATTATTATTATTATTATTATTATTATTATTATTATTGTCAAATAATTCTACTATTTATGTAATTCTCGATCTCTTTCTCCTCATTTGTATCCTTCTTTTTATTTTCTATTGTAAAATAATGTATCTAGCACAAATGCTATCTAGTAAGACTCAGTAACAAAGGGAAAAAACTGATGCACCTAGTCTTATATTGTCCATTTCATTGATCTCCCTTTGAGCAGTGAATGTTCAGGGTAGAAAATGCTATGCCATTTTTTTTTTTTTTTTTTTTTTTTTTTTTTTTTTTTTATGTACGCCTTGGAATTTTCTCATGTACTCTATTCACTGTAACTTTTTGTAGCCTCTAATTTTTCATGCACCATGAATCTATTAAAAACTACAATGCTTTATCCTCTAAATTTTGGCGAAGATACCTTTGTTCTTTTTACAATTTTGCACATTCTAGATGCCATAGACAATGATGATTTTTTTAAAACTTGTATTTATTTGTACATCTGAAAAATAATTGATAAAACGTGTCAGAAAATTATTTAATTAACTTTTGATATTTAACACAAGAAATCATTTGCAATTTTGGTCCCGAAAACAAATATCAACGAATGACTCAGAGCCTGCTTTGATGACTTACGTCTATACTCGCGTATGATCTAGGTCCAAATGCAAACAACATTGACCTTGATCTGCCGTCACATAATGCGACGGAAGATCATGGTCTATGCAGTTTGTTCTACTGATTGGTTCTTACAAACTGCATAGACCCAAATCTGCCGGCGCATAATGCGCCGGCAGATCTGGGTCTATGCAGTTTGCAGTTGGTATCGATTTATACGCGAGTATATACGGTATTCGTACTCGAAAATTGCTTACTTAAGAATATTCAGTTGTACTACACTTAATGGCCATATTCTGTTTTTTTTAATTTATATTGTACTCATAAAAGGTACGGATGTAACTTCTCAGAAATCAATTTCAACCTAGGATATACTTTAATTAGAAAATGTTGTTCAAGAAATTTGGATTGAACCCCTTGTATTACTTATTTCCTCATTAAATCATGCGTTAAGAAAACCAAGGGATTACAGCGTGCTGATTTTGAGTATGATCATATTATAGACAATATATGATATCAAGGTGTTTAAGATCGGTGTAAACTATAAAAATGATTATAAAAGAAATCTGAAACATATTGTAAAGCTTTCAGACATGAGATTTACAATGAGGTAAATTCTAAATTTACCATAACTTGGTGTAACATACCAGTAACAAAAACAAACTTGTAAAACTCCAACTTTATCCCTTGCCTCAGTCTATATAATTCTACAATCCATAGATGGCTCAATATGTAGAGAGGTAGATATTAGATATATATATATATATATATATATATATATATATATATATATATATATATATATATATATATATATATATATATATATTAGTAAAAGGATGAATTAATTCAGATATATAGATAAATTAGCACAACTAAAATATGTCTTTATTGCTGTTACTGGTTTCTAGGGTTTTTTATTAGTTTCAGTCGATGCTTGTCCTGTACAGCAAATATGCTGAACACATTTTTTTTTAAATAATTTGCAAAATATATGATAGAAACAAAGGAAGTATCCTTGAACTTATGGCAGGAATAGTTTCAATAATTTTCTTGCAGGGAGCAATTTTCATATTTGATGGATTTTAAAGTGAGTGAAAAATACTTTCACTACAGTGTTAGGCTATATAGAACTATCTAAAACAATCATTCGAGAACTTAAAACTTTTTATGAAAATTGATAGAGCTTTAAAATAAAGTCAGTTATTGCATTCAGAGTTTAAAAAGTATATCACTTGGAGAAGAAAAAAAAAAGCTGAAGCAGAGGTAAACTTACTTCTTAAAAATGAGGGGACACATTTTGGATAAACGGATTCGACGTAGAAGAAAAAGGAAAAAAGGAAGTACGTGGCAAAATAACAGAAATAGCATCTGTATGCCACTATGTGTCGATGGAAAATGTATTGGTTCGAATAATCTGAGTGAGGACTATCACGAAAAAAGGTATTGGTTCGAATAATCTAAATGAGGACTATGATGGAAAAAGGTATTGGTTCGAATAATCTAAGTGAGGACTATGATGGAAAAAGGTATTGGCTCGAATAATCTAAATGATGACTATGATGGAAAAAGGTATTGGTTCGAATAATCTAAATGAGGACTATGATGGAAAAATATATTGGTTCGAATAATCTAAATGAGGACTATGATGGAAAAAGGTATTGGTTCGAATAATCTAAATGAGGACTATTTCAATCAACTTATAAAGCTGTATCCACATTGTAATTTAAAATGTTGATTAATTTTATTCATACATTCTTCCATACAAGGTTTAATTTTGCAGTTGTATATATCGACCGACCTATTTACCTATCTATCTATCTATCTATCTATCTATCTATCTATCTATCTATCTATCTATCTATCTATCTATCTATCTATCTATCTATCTATCTATCTATCTATTCGAATTAATTCTTCCTTTCTCTGTTCTAGACTTAAGCTCATTTTCTACACACACACACACACACACACACACTCGCCCAGGTACTAGTACACATATACACCTGTGCACTGAAAACATCACTCAAATATATTTTAAAAAATCGTTGTTGATGCCATTTGACCATAAAATGTTAAAGAGCTCACAACATTACACAGTTTTTGACACTTGCTGTCTATTTTTATTAGACCTGACAATATATAATAACATGAATTACCAGACTTATACAAAATACATAATAACATGAATTACCAGACTTGTACAAAATATATAATAACATAAATTACCAGACTTGTACAAAATACATAAAAACATGAATTACCAGACTTG
>JAQPZY010000136.1:0-51075 GCA_029931535.1 Margaritifera margaritifera
CGCAAACACACACACAAACATACACACACCCACTACATTTTTACGGGGTATTCTAATGGAAAAATACTGGACCCAAGAAACTGGCCAACCTGACATTTTACAAAAGACTAATTGCGAAATAGGTCCCATGAAAATAATGGCCTAACCCTGCCACATGTCCCCACATACAATAATAAACAAAAGATAAATATGTAAACATCATACATAACAAGATGCATTTTCTCTTTATGTCTGCTATCTGGGCAATCATCATGTAAACTTTCTATGGATTTCAATAAGGGCCTCCTAAGAGGCCAAACCTCATGGGCACATAAATCCAGAGCCATGCTCTTTTCCTTTTTATCTGGGAGAGAGATAAGGAGCAAGGGAAGGACCCTCTTAAGGCCAGGCCGAAATGATAGGGGGAAACAATTTCTAACCTTATATGCTGTTGAATCCAGTCAGGACATAAGGCCACATTGTTTATGCTTCCCTTCTAAACATCCTGTTTGAAAGGAATTCAACTTTTTCGACATAAGAGGAGTCATTACATCGCTGTTCCTTTGGTGATACACAGTATTCCGCAGGGTGTCCAGACCATGTTCGATGTCCCGTCCCATGTATATTGAACTTCATTACAGACATCCCAAGAGATTGGTACTAAGTGGATATTCTGCAGCAATTCAACACCAGGAGGTTACTCAAGATAGCTGTGGCTGCCAATGGCCAGTGTCACTCTTGGCTGGTTATAGATCCAGCTCACAACCTGTTCATTCAGGCACCTTGGTTTGGAGTGGGAAACTCACAGACAGGTTGTCAGCACCATGCATTCAGGGACTCAGGATACCTGTTTCAGGGCACTTCCCTTTGGTTGGAACATCAGTCCTGGGGTTTTAACATGTATTATGGACAGAATTTTGTCTCTTTTCACAGCCACCTCCTCATCAGTGATTTCCATTCGACCTGGTCAACATTTTACAAAAGCACCAGATACATTATATTCTAGATCAAGATGCTCTCTTGTTTCACATCTGTTTCCTACTTGGATTCCTTGCCAACAAATCCATTATAGTACCATCTCAGGGTTTTACCCAGATTGGGTACATAGTTTAAAATGCATGTGAACAGGTCTCTTTCCCTTAAAGTACGTGCCTTGAAATTATCATAGCAGCATCTTCGATACTCTTGAGAAT
Organism: Margaritifera margaritifera; assembly: GCA_029931535.1. NCBI lineage: Eukaryota > Metazoa > Mollusca > Bivalvia > Unionida > Margaritiferidae > Margaritifera > Margaritifera margaritifera. The sequence goes on from JAQPZY010000136.1 coordinate 1,173, forward strand.
CACATCTCAGCTGAAGAATTCATTCACTAATTGGGTCTCCTCAGTGCAACAACTGTTCTCATTGTCCTGGGTCGCCAGTTTATGAGACCATTGCAAACGACTATGTTGTCCCAGTGGTGACTGAAGCTTTTCCTATGGGAACAAACAGTACTATTTTTCCCAATTAGTATGGGGTTACCTCTCAATAAAAGGGAGAACCCCACTCAACTTCTGGAGGGTGTTCCCTTGCAGGTCGATCGGAAATCACATTTTGTACAGATGCCAGCACAGCAGGCTGGGATGCCCACCTCCTGCCATCATTTCCAGAAGCCTGTGGATTGTGGTCTCCTTAGGAGCGACTATTGCACAACCTAGAGAGAGCATTTCATTGGTGGCAGGAGACACTTTATGGAAAGAGCGTACACATTCTATCTGACACCATCCACTATCACAGTGATGAATTGTCTCAGAAGGTAAGGAGGACTAAATCCAGAGACCTCCACCTCCGGGTTCGGATTTCTAAGGTGGTTGTCATCAACAATGAATCCATAGTTCAGTCCATCACATTCCATTCAGCACAAAATGTATTAGCTGAACTCGTCCGGAAGGAATCACTTGTAGCAAACCGATTGGGTGCTTCATCCCTTAGTATTCAGAGGAATCTGTATCCACTGTAATCGACCACTGGTGGATCTGTTCATGACAAAGAGAAACGCAAAATTCTGAACCTTTGTCTCTCCATTCCCTGATCCAAAGGGCCTGGGCATTCGACGAGTTTCCATAAGATTGGAATTGTTTGGATGCCTTCCGGTACACTTATCATTAAACACCTCTGATCCCAGATCTTGCAAATAGTGAGGGAATCGGAGTGCAGTCTTGTCCTGATGCTCTCCTCAAGAGGGAAAAAATCTTGTATAAATGACAAGTTAAATCAGGCAGGTGGAAATTCCAAGGAAAAATCATTACCTTTCCTCAGCTGCTCAAGCTAACCTTGACGACAGAGTTTCATCCAAAGCCAGATTTTTTTACCTGCACATATGGATCATATTACACAAGCCCATCAGGGGCAAACAGTTCTCAAACAAATGGTGGAGAGAACCACTTGGGCAGGAAGGTCCACCACTTTGAAAGTGTATGAAGGAAGTTGAGAATTTTCTCAAAGTGGTATGAGAGAGGACACATTCCTCCACTAAAGCATCATTACCCAAATAGCTAACTTGCTCCTATGGCTTTGTGAGGTGAAGAAGTTAGCGCCGCTTCTCGATAAAAGGGTACTGTTCCACAATGTCAGACATGTTGTGCCAACATGGAAGGGATGATATAGGAATAAAACAAAGAACTTTCCCAACCTTCATAGGCAAACTTAGATATTGTCCATGCCAGAAGCTTTGGCCCTGTGCCTAAATGGAATCTACCATGAGTTTTGACCTAGTTGATTATGGTACCATTTGAACTCATCGGAAGAGATTGTAGGGTTCATCTCATATAGACCTGTTTCCGACTTATTGTAGCTACAAGCAGGCAGGATCAGCAGAATATACATGCCTTGTTGTTCGACCCCAACTACTACCTGTTCCGTTGGGATGGTTCGATTTCACTCATGATGGACTCTGCCTTCATTGCAAAGAACAGGGTCCCACTCATGTGCAGTCAGTCTTTTGTGGTGAAACCTATTTCCACATTGGACCCTTCACTTGAGGGCCATCTACAGGACCCAATGAATCCTTTGAAATGGTGCCTAAAATGAACTGAGCCAATAAAAAGAGAAAGATCTCATCAATATTTTACCTTTGAAAGAGGGAATGGTCGATATCTCAGATCAGGCTCTATTATCCTGGATAAGATGGGTTATTCACTCTGCATACAGAGAATTAATCCAAAGATCAAATGAAGTTATTACACATTTTGGCTCATGAGGTTAGGGCAGTCGCCACCAGCATTGCATTTGAGCGCATCTGTTCCCTAACCGATGGAAGTCAGATGACTTTCTCGTTTTTACCTCAGAGATCTTTCATCCCAAAGGGCTTTCTTTGACCTGGTGGGACCTATAGCAGCTATGTAACAGGCTACCTTCCCAGGTTTTTCGGCATCTTCTCAGTGATACTGGATTTATAGATGAAAAAATTTTCCTGGTCAGCCATGTCAAGGCATTTGGAGTCACTACAACAGCCTAGTTATATCTCAAGAGTTGAAGCTGCCTCACATACCTTAGGGGACAGAGATGGGCCTTCTCCAGGGTAAGGGGATGTAACTCACTCCACCTCTTACCTATTCTTCTATGGTATTATGATTGGGTAATATATTTTTAAGAAGAAACAATTTTTGGAGTCAAATATGTTTCTTCGATAATATTTACCCGATCATAATATAGATAAACCCTCCCATCCTCCACACAGTTACATCCTACAAAGAAAGCATGAATTCTGCACCAGTAGTAAACTGAGGTACAGATGGGATTTGGGACCAGTATCTACTGTATATCAAAAGGAGATAACTCTGACTTCCTGTGTTGGTAGGCAACTTTAATCTTTTATAGCTAAATTTTTTAGTCTGGGAGGGCTGGATTTGCAGGGTAATGGTCATATCCTAAGGTGTCCTGATCGGGTAATTATTATCAAAGAAACATATTTTACTCTAAAATTGTTTGTTGGCTTTTTGGGGGTTTTAATGCTATTTTTCAGCACATGATAGGCTATACATGGTTGCCAGTATATTTGGTGGAGGAAGAATCCGTGAAAACCCCCGGAAGAACTATCGACCCAGAGGAAGCCACTGGCAAGCTTTCTCACATACCCAAATTGGCCTAGCTAAAATTCGAACCAACGGGGACAGAGGTGAGATGTCAGTGATCTGTAAAGGCGAGCGCTCGGCCACCCGGGACCCAGTGGTGGCACGAGGGAGGGGTCAGGAGGGGGCAATTGCCCCCGTGCACCAGGCGAAGGGGGGCACTTTCAGGAGCTTTTTTTGCAGCTGAAATGTTTTCATAGTAATTCACCTCACCTTAGTGTAACAGAGGGCAATTCTTCACAAAACTTATATTTAGATGGGGGGTGGGGGGTGGGGTGGGGGGTTAGGATGGAGGTTGGCAACTGACAAAAAAAAACTGTTTTCATTGGCAAAGTAGGGGCACCAGTAAAGAACCTTGCCCCCAGGTGCCTCGAACCCTCGCTCCCTCACTGCCGGAACCCCTACTCTAAAAATTGGTTTCTTTTCTTTCTGTTTGTTTTGTGTGCCATTTTTTTATATTCCTAAAGTTACTCAACACTGTATAGCCAAGACTGTATCGATGTGCAACTAAACAATATACATACATATTTCAAATGAATGTACTGTAATTAACTACTTGTCAAGGATATTTGTCAATTTCACACATTCTCTTGAGCGCACAATAATCAGGGTCTGGCTAATTTCAAAATCAGGTAGTAGTTCTACATCCTACCCAAAAAAGAACTGCAAATTCAACAGCTCAGTGAGGGTGCTTTGATATTAGGGTGAAGACTGCCCTTTCAACTTGCTATGAGTCAGTTATAACTCTTTTCCATTGACTTATTTTAATATTTTTGTTATAATAAAAATATTTAGATCAAATCATGTTATCATGTAGTAATATAATGGTCTACTTGAATTCAGTATATGATAGCCCAGATCTAGCATTCTTGTAGCCCGTGGCCCCTGGGCACATAATTTGTCATATCCCTTTTAACATTAACAGGACACTAAATTCAGTTATATATATTCTACTTGGGGGCATAATCAGTGTACATTATAATAGTACACTAAATTCTTGATAAAATCATTTATCTGTTTCTTTGCAGGTATATCTGTCTCTGGTGCCCATCATAAGTGGCGTTGTTATAGCACTTTAACAGAAATCTCATTTGATTTGATTGGTCTCATGAGTGCTTTATTTGCAACACAGGAATTTTCACTTCAAACCATATTTTCCAAAAAGGTAAGAACATGTTATATTGCTGAACATTCTTGGTCTTTGTCTTGAATATTACATATTTTTATCAAGTCTTTTATTTCCAGGGCTCGAAATTAGAATTGTTTTCATTTCACTAACCCACAGTGTCACCCTAATTAAATTTGTACTGATTCTGCCTAAATTTCACTGATTCTACAAAATTCAAAAGAAGTCTGTTCGGTTTCTAATTCAACATTTATTATTCATTAACATCAACTCAAAAATAATAACAACTGTATTTCACAAACAAGACTCACTGAAAGTTGAAAGTTTATGTTCTTGTTCTGTATCTGATTCATCATCAGATCTAGGTCCATAAGACCTAGTCTCTGGCCTTCTGTTTCTTTGTCCAGCAGGGATGATTTATGAAAGTTTTTACACCCATCAATAAATCATAATGAAGTACCCCTCTGCACTTTTATATTTCTCCATCAAATACATTACCCAATCACATTAACATTAGGAATTACTTTTGCTACCTTCAGAATTCAGCCCTCACATAGACTTGAAATGTCTCCCCGTCTATACTATGTAAGGGAAGCAACTCTTACAGATGACCTCCCTTTATCCTGCTGGGTTGCACTCCTTATGCCAGATATAGCCAGTTTTAACTTTCACTGAAACCTGTCAATAGGGCATCTGTGAATTCATTGGATTTCTATTTTTTCTGTTAGCCATGCGACATTAATTTTTGATGGTATAGTAAGTCAAACAATAAGTCTATATAGTGTATATTATATTTTTTGTGTATTTCGGTGAATTTTTCAAATATTTATGTGAATTCGTTACAGGTTCATTATGATATGTGTATACAATTGGTAACACAATATTCACCATTGTAGTACACTGTTTATATTTGTGTAGGACAACTCAGGTTTGCTTATTCTAGACTCCTACTTTAGACCTCCCAATGCTAAACATTGACTTGCCTCTTCTACTGCCCTCTGGTAACCCTCCAGTGGGTGCCAGGCTGCCCTGTTTCACAATACATGGATCACTTTATTCCCTCACAACAAGTGGTTGATACAATTGGTTTCAGAGGAGCTCCACATTTTGTTCAGCCAGGCCCCCGCCCCCTTTGGTCCCCTTCATGATGGAGAATTCTACCAACTTCATCAAAGGCCGACATATTGCAGAAGGAGATATAGGCATTACTAGACAAAAAGGGTAGAGGTCGTTCGAAAACCGGCATCCTCAGGCTTCTATTAAAGGCTGTTCTTAGTCAAGAAAGGTCAACGGGACGTTTCGTCCAATTATAGATTTGAGCACACTCAACAAGTTCATAAAAACCCGAAAGTTCAAAATTGAAACAGCAAGATCCATCCATTTGTTCATACGACCCACGAGTACACAATAAGCGTAGACCTGTCCGATGCATACTTTCACATTCCAATCCATGTAACAAGAAGAAAATACCTGCATTTCACCTACTGGGAAGTAGTGTCTCAGTTTGCTGCTCTTATATTTGGCCTCAACCCCAGAGCCTTGGGCTCTTGCCCCTTCCCAACATTTAATTCATCTGGGGTATGGAGTTCCTCACCCATAAAAACCTAGTTCGTAACATCTTCTCAAACACACAGACTGTATTGTTCTAAACATCAAAGAAAGCTTCTTCAATAAATGTATTCACGAAGTAGAAGTTTTTTCAACTCCTCAGCCTCTTCAGTGTGGCAGCGGATCTCTTGAATCTCCGCGACCTCTATATGTGCCCTTTAAACAGATGGCTCATCTCTCTCTCAGTGGCGACTGATTTCTTGCCCATTAGATCAGCAGATAAGGATCTCTGTCAACGGAAATCAGACACTTCCTGATTCAGTGGCAGAACAGAAAATGGCTAGTGTCAGTGGAAGCCCACAACCAGAGGTTGCAATTTGCTCAGAGACAAGTTTGCAAGTTGGGGGACCCACTTGCTACCAAGACTTATGATGGTCGGCAGCAAGTGGACACAATAAGAGAGAACCCTTCATATCAACCTCTTGGAAATGAAAGCAATTCTCAAGGCTTCATTCAAAAACAGTCCTAACAATGTGAGACAATTCAGTTGTGGTGAATTACCTCCGGAAACAAGGTGGAATGAAGTCACTACAACTATGCGTGTTGATATGGGACTTCCTTTGTTGGAGCTCCCAACATCAAATAAACATACAGGTACCACATACTCTGGGCAGGCTCAGTGTCTTGGCTGATTCTCCATCAAGGAGGAGACAACTGCTGCACAAAGAGTGGTCCATCCATCAGTCGATCTTACATCGAGTTTGCAACCTGTGGGGTTGGCTGATGGTAGATCTGTTTGCGAAAAGGTGGAACAACAAGCTGCCCATCTTCATTTCCCCATTTCCTGGCCCAAATGCATGGGGCTGTCAATGCCCTTTCAATCAACTGAGAGGGCATCTGGGCCTATGCCTTCCCTCCATTAGTTCTGATTCCGAAGTTAATCCAGAAAATGAGAAGTCACAGAGTGCAAGATAGTCCAGATTGCCCCTCTCCAATGGAACAAGTCATATGTCACCTGATCTGATCGACTTGTTGACGTACAAATTGTATATGAATTTTCATTTCTCCTTTGAATACATTCTCCAATCACATTAACGTTAGGAAAGAAACTCCACTACCCTGCACTACCCAAAAAGACAAAAATGTGGTCTTTTCTATCTATTCACCACATATACCAAGGGAAGAAACTTTAACCCATTACCTCCCCTCTACCACTTCTAGGTGGCTCCAGTTTTAAGCTTTGCTCAGCACTATCAACATAATCCTGCAAGACCTACCGAAATCCTGTGAAGATCTTCTTGATTTCAACCCATCCATCCAGAAAGTCAGTATATTAGTGAGCTAGCAAGGTTTTTACTACATGTGGGTAATCATTATATTTTACTTGTGATCAGTATTTATGTTTATTTTTCGGCAGTTGTGGACTTCGTTTATTCTGACCTTGTGCTTCAACATGGTATCATTGGTGCATGTTGTCAGTTGTTTATTCATGCTCATTGCATATATATTTCAACTCATTTAACTAACACTTTCGAATTGTTATTTTCCAATTATTTTTCTTGTCATTTCAATTACACAATGGCGATGAAATGCAGTAAGTGCAAGAAATATAAAGCTAACAAGAACACACATGAGATGTGTCTCACTTGAATGAAGTGTTCATTATCCTCAACATGCAGTGTGTGTGTGTGCATTATGGTCGGAAAAAATCTGGTCCATGGTGTTGCAGAAAAGCATCAAAAGCATGGAGAGACATGTGAAGTCTCGACCGGAGCAGTGCAGCATCTTGAGTCTTCACCCAAAGATGGCATCAATTGTTAGTGCAGTGGGGGACATCACAATGGATCCCCCTTCCCATCTACTCTGGCTGCTGATCACCCAGTCCAACTGTCAAGCCAGCCATACCTATTGTCTGGTGATCATAGATCCGTCAGTTCGACGAGCCATGCCACATACTGGCTGATAGTACTGTGGTATGTGTCACCATACTGGGATGAGGCTGATGATCCATCCATTTTGCCCGGCCAGCTCAACCGTGAGTCATTTGTTCACGGCTTATTCATTGGAGTGATACCATAATACACATAAAGACGATGGCAATGCCTCGTCCATGCCTCCTGAGATGTTCTACATATACATCGATGTAGGCCCTGGTGAGGATGACCCACAGTAAATATAGAGATAACCTCTGTGACTTAATGCATTTGGATTCCACTATGGTTCAGTTTTAAAGCTTTTGTCGAGGAAATATATGACGTGTTACTGACTTCTGAATGCCCGCCACTGCCAACAGTGAGCCAGGCCTATAACATCAAGGCATCGGTAGGCTTGAAAGATAAGGATGAACATCCCTCCCTTCCACCTACTGCCACAGTCAGTGAAGATAAGGGAAATATCAGACCATCTGTCAGATAATTCTAAGGCATTCTTCTTTGAAATCCAACTACCAGCGGTGTTTTGGTCACACTGGCATTGAACACATTCAGAAAAATTACAGCTGAGCTTCCAACATTACATAAGAACATTCAGGTGGTGAATATGACTCTTCAACAAGGTGGACAAGAATGTCTTTGATTTCACATTGAAGTTCATGCATAATATTGTGGCTACATCTTTAATGTTGGACCTAGAATCACTAGCCACTTTGCAGCTTGCCAACAAATCAGGCAGCAATCATACTTGAGAATCTATTGCCTGGTATCACCAAGGTCATTAACAAGACTGCACACCATTCTATAGCTAACACCCTGATTGCCTCTGCTGACTTAGATTTTGGTGAGCCAAGATACCTGTCTTCACTTGTCATAACTCAAGGTCCATCATTCCTTGGCACTCTATGCAATACGCTTTGGGTGGCTGTTACTATTTGGTGGTAGGATAGAGGAAGTGAGGAGGCAGGCAGCACAGGAACTGCCCTTTTAACAGGCCATGCAGTGAGGAGGCAGGCAGCATAGATACTGCCCTTTTAACTGGCCATGCAGTGAGGAGGCAGGCAGCACAGGAACTGCCCTTTTCACTGTGGCCGTGCAGCCTTTTCCATCATTCAGTCTGAATCAGTCTTGGGCTCGATGGAGAGATGATCATCATCAAAGAGATAAGAGGCCGAATACTGCCCTGCAATAGCGACATTTTTTATTTCAATCAAATTTCAGGCTGCAACAGGCACCTCAATTTAGGAAGCAGTTTAATTTTTTTTGTTCACAAAAAGGGACAAATTTGTGGTCAATCTAGACTTGACCAATGCATATTTCCAAGTCCCAATTCACCCATCCAAGTGCAAATTCCTTCGGTTTGCCTACCAAGGAAAAATATGCCAATTGTGTGCACTACAAATCACTCTCAACATCAATTACAGGGCATTCACAAAAATTATCAATTGCATCATCACACTGTTCCGGTCAAGTTCGTCAACAGTGATTGCAGGGTATCTGGATGATGTCCTCCAAAACCACATGGTAAGTTCAGTTTCGGATGAAGGAATCGAATGATATCCTTTCCCTTTTAAGTTTACCTTACCCTTTTTAGCGATATGAGAAAGTCGGCTCTTGACCCATCCCTTCATTTTGTTCACCTGAGGATGGAATTTTTTATCAGTCTCAACCTCATTTGTCTTTCTCATGTATGCATGGTGTGGATTATCAAACTTGTGGAGTCAATTTCCAGCAGGGAGTGGATTACAGTGAAGTTCCTGCAACTCTTCAGTTTTCTCAATATGGATGTAGATCTGATTCTGTTTGGCTGACTTTTCATGCACCCATTGCAGATGGTCCTGCTGGCCCAGTTGCACCCTTTTCTGGTCAATTCCATGAGAAAGTCAAGATCACGACTGAAGTAGTATTATTCCTTCATCTCTGTGGTGCAACGAATGTTGGCTCATGGCAGGAATTCCTCTGGAAAAGTCCCAACCACAAGTTATGGTATGTATGGATGCCAGTTCATATGGTTGTGGAGCCCACATGTTGCCATTCCTGCAAACTGTCAGTGGCAAGTGGGGTCCAGAGGAATTATCTCTTCAGATCATCCTTAGGGAAATGAAGGCTATAATCAATGCTTTTATTTCTGGAAGGATAAACTCTACAAGAAAGTAGTTCTTATCGTGTTGGACAACTCGGTGGTGGTGGGGTACCAAATCGCCCAATGCATTCTGGTTTGGACGTTTCTGCACTGGTGTCCAGCTAAATATAACCATCTGGATCAGACATATTCCTGGCAGGCTCACTGTCCTAGTTGATACACTGTCAAAAAAGGGCCAGATCCTTAATATCAAGTGGCTCATTCATCAATTGGTCTTATATTGGATTTGGGTGCATTGGGGTCATCCAATGATAGACCTTTTTGCAACAATGTGGAATCACAAATTGCCATCCTTTGTCTCTCTGGTCCTGGACCTAGAAGTCTCAGCTATTGGATGCACTATCAATCGTTTTTTTTTTTTTTTTTTGGTTTGCTCCTTAACCAACCTTCCCACAGTTTTGGTACTGAAAATAACACAGAAATTGAGATGGTGGAATTACAAACTTATTCTGATAGCCCCTATCAGGTGGAACAAGTGCTGGGTCAACAATCAACTTGGTCTAGCGATAGATGTTGCCAGAAAAAAGTCAGCGAAGCCGAAGCTGCTTAGACAGTCATGGTCACAGGTATTCCACTCTGTCCAGATTGGCTTCTCCATCATGCTTGGCTCTTGTTGGAAGAGCTCTGCGAGGAAAGGAATTTAAACTTTTGATTGTGGAGAGAATCTCACAAGCTAGAAGGCCCTCCACTTCAAAGGCTTACAAGGGAAAGTTGCACATGTTCAGGGACTGGTGCAAAGCCAACAATATCATCCCTTTGAGCACCTCAGTCCCACAGCTGGCTGATTTTCTTTCTCTGGCTGTTCCAGTTACTATCAAAGGCTACATCTCCGTGATATCTGACACTTTCATGCATCATATCAGAGGGGATATTTGTCATGATAAAGATCTATCAGATCTGCTAGCCAATTTGTCTTGAATAGGCAAAAATCCCTCACCCTGTTTCCCAAATTGAACCTTTCATGGGTTTTGACTTGACCTAATGCAGATCAATTCGATCCTTTAGCCAGAACATCACTGAAGTTACTACAGTAAAACCTGTCTTGAGAGACTGCTCCCTTTGTCAACAAAAAGCGGTCTCAAGACAGATGGTCTCTCATAACAGGTTAGTACAAAAAGACCAGTCTCCAAGGTTTCTTTATTCACTATTCTTGTTAAAATATTGCTTGCATTTATCTGAAAATAATTGTATGTAGCAATAAAGATATACATCTATCATTAAACATGAATCACATTTATATTTGAGGATCACATGTACATGTATTAGCATGTGAATTCGTTTCTAATTGACTCTGTGTCTTTTATAACCCCCTGAATTTGAGTTTTACTAACATTTAAATTGGCTGCCATTTTGCTAGCAGTCTCCACTTTTTCACTTCTTTTAATTACATTAATTCTTTTCTCCAGTGTCAGAATTTGTCTTTTTTTTTTGTTGGAGGTTCTGCCATTGTTATTAGGTTTTAACATTATCAGTGATCAGTTGTAATAATATTGACTGTAGCGGTTTTGATCAGGCCTCAGGGAAATATGGAATATATACATGCAATGTGTATATACCAATGAGAGAAATAAAAAGACACAATTAACCCATCCAGAAGCAGAATAAATTTATTTAGAGACAAAAGTCAAAGGCTTAATTCACCGACAACATAAAGGGATTTATCTATAAACAAAGGGTGTAACCGGCTGCACAAAGTTGAACAGATGACAGCTTGGTGTGTTGGTTGTAATCACTGTAACATAAAAAAAGCAACAAACAACACGATTATCAAACAATGACAACTGAATCTGGAAAACAAGTCTCACTTACTGGTATTAAAGACAAAGACAAAGACCTCATTCACCCCAGGCATTACAGATTAACTCCAAAGAGAAACGATGTACGCAACTGGTACATTGACTTTGGCACTACAGTGGCAGTTAGTGTCATGTACTTTAGTCTGGTTTACAGTCTATAACAAATTACATTACATACATGACATGTAAAATTTATGAAACCGGTAGCAAGTCTCATTTTTTTTTTTTTTTTTTGTTTTTGTTTAAAACAGTCTTTACTTTTTAAGTGGTTGTGGTTGCAAGGATTAAATAAAGGTCAGTGGTGTTTGTCTCTGTTCTTGTGATATGGTCGTTCATAGCAGTGTTATTTTAGAACAATCTGCATATACTTTAGTCTGGTTTACAATATATAACATATGACACTATATGCATGACCTGTAAAATTTAAGAAACATGTAGCCAGCCTAATTTTTTGGTTTTTGTTTTTATTTAGAACAATCTTTATTTTGTAAGCGGTCATGGGTACAAGGGACTAAATAAAGCTTAGTTTTGTTTATCTCTGTTTTTGTGATGCGGTCATTCATAGCAGTGTTGAAATGCATATTTTGCCAAGAAATCATGGTAGCTAGTCACGTTCTGCAGGTGGTAACTCATGACACTGCGTTTATTTAATAAAATTGATCCGTGCATTACAATTGCGGTCGTAAATGACAGGTGGTCGCTCATAGCAGAGGTCACTCAAGACAGGTTTTAGTGTATTATACAATACATATGTAGCAGAAAATTACCTCAAGTTGACCAAATTTTCTTTAGTTCTCGTGCAGATGAAGTTTAAAATGACTGAATGTCAACTACCCAATTTTAATAAATGATCAGTGGGTTGGAACTTGTCAATTTAATGCTATAAAACTTAACTAAATTTATCAACAAGATGCATAACCAGTTAATATACTTTATTTACTCAATCAAAATAGCATATGGTATTCACAAAATGCTTCAAGATACAAAATAGTTCACAAAGCAATAATTTATTATACACAAGACATAAAATTAAAACAGTTTGCAATAACTTTTTTTTCAAAGTCTATTACATTCGCATGTGGAGAAATTAGTGCATTAAACTTACATCTCAATATCAAATTGTCAGATTGTCAAATGCTAATATGTCTCGAAACCAATATTTATCTGGAAAGTATATTAAGGGAAATAATTGGCATTATGCTATTCTTCACATCCCTTAGCATATCAAAATGATCATGAAGAAATGGCTTTATGCTGAGACACAACAAAATTAAGTTTTGGAATTTTATAGGTCTATGAATGTTTATAGCATTTCACTTTTTTTCTACTCATAAACCAGCAACTTAGAGGTATGGAGTAAAGTAAATACATTTACTGCATCAACATAGGTAAAAACATATAGTCAAAAATGTTTCTAGTATTTTTCTCTTTATTTGTTGCACAATAACACTAAATGAATTCCAATATGTGACCAACAATGAGAATATGTGAAAACAATATTATTTGAATAAAAATTCTTTTAATTAAAAGTGTGAATATCTATCCTAACTAATATGTATAAACTTTATTATTTATAATATTATCTTACTTGGGTAATGATACATGTATTAGGTCATTTATTACCTAATGTAATTAAAACTACAAATCATCCTATGAATGCATTACATCGCAGATGAATCAATTTAATAGGATTGATGTAGAAAACGTATTATATTAATTAATTGATTATAACTATTACAATTATATACTCTAGAGTGTATACCGTATGTACTCGCGTATAATTGGGGTCCAAATGCAAATAACATAGACCATGATCTGCCATCGCATAATGTGCCGGCAGATCAGGATCTATGTGTTTGTTCTACTGATTAATCATTACAAACTGCATATACACAGATCTGCCGGCACATTATGCGATGGCAGATCTGGGTCTATGCAGTTTGCAGTTGGTATTGAGTTGTATGCGAGTATATATGAGTGATTTGTATACTCTTGGCAAATAATATGTGATGTTTCAGGAGAAAAATATGTTGCGGTACTTTCTTTATTAGAATTTTAAAAATACAAGATATAAGTTTCAAATAATGTATGAGTAATGCTAATGACTATGTCAAATGCCATAAAATCATGCACAATACATCTGATATTCCATATATATGACAAGAGTTTCAGGCAATTTAACATACAGTACTAGCAACTGTCAAACAATATTTCACCGAAAATATCAAACTTGCTTCCAAATATTTGAGAATTACAAATGTTTTTGATTGTTTTAAACACAAATTCTCTGCAAATAAATTTATTAACTAAGACATGGTTTTTATAAGAAATTTGATCTTTTGGGATCAAATTCAATATAAGAAAAATACACAATTACTTGCAAACAAATATCTATAATTGTATAGAGAAATCCTGATATGTTTTCTTACTTCTGAATCGCACGAGAATCTTTAGAGTTTCTGAAGTGGTTATTATTATGGGCGGGAAAACCCACATTTCTTTCGAAGGTGCATTCAAACCCTTCAACAAGTATATTCATCTCTTTGCAGGAAATACTGTTTTGAAGTCAATTGGAGAAATCAAATACAAATTCTGCTCATTTTACTATCATGGCAACTATATGGTTATATCAGCTAATTAAACAAAGACTATCGAATACATCACACCTATAAAGTGCTAAAATTGAGGTAACTTGTACCACCGTTTTAATGAGTCACTGATACAAGAGTACAGATGCCGACAAACGCCCCTTGTTGCCTTGTGTCTCTTCTACATACCTATTAAAAGTGTTATCTAAGAATATACCCATTTCTGACTGTCTCTCACACTTGATAATTCAAGTGAGCTAGATATAGCTAATTATTTATGATGAAGGTCAATGATTACTTTTGTTCAGGCATGAAGTGTAGTTTCATAAATAAGTTTACCAAATATTCTCTGTATGAAGTAGGTATTGTATATTCTTCTCATATTATTACTAATCTGAAATTCTTTTGAATACTTTCAAATTACTTTCTTTGATATTTTTCAGTAAGTAATGTCATACGTAAATGTTTGTCCATTTCGACCTATTAAGCTGTTACTCACACAAATCTGAATGGTCAGTGACTATGTGTGTGCATGTGCATAGGGGCATTTCTAAGTAAATATTCTAAAACTATGCCTTTGGTGCATTTGCATTTCAATGCAGGAGGCGTACAGAAAATCTGAGTTATTCTGTATGATAGGAAAAATTATCGGTGGAGTTAAGCTTGAATAAGAAGAATTAAACACTTTAGTCTGGTTAGTTTCATCAGTGTATATAAAAATGTTACATTTCACTTCGTAAACAAAATAGATGTTACAAACTATAAAACTCTTATCAAACATCTACATTAATTGTATTGATAATACAGTTATTTCAAATTTGATGAATATTTGTATGAGCTTAGCAAATATTGGATTGGAACTCTGTGTGTGTGTGAGAGAGAGTGTGTGTGTGTGTGTGACAGAGAGAAAGAGAGAGAGAGATGAATGGAGAAGTGCATCAAATTATTATTTAAGGAAAACAGCTTTCTTCTGCTTAGAATACTTCCCGGTATGTAAAATTAAACTATACAGTAATAGACTACTCATTCGATACACGACACGAACAGTACAGATGTATTTCCTTATTTATTTCTTTAAGTGCATGAACAATATTTGTAAAAAAAAGAAATGATGCTGGAGTTTTACCCTAGATTCAGGCAAATATATTAAATTTTAATTTTTCGGCACACTCTTGAATAGTCGAAAAATATTCGAAAAGTCACTCTTGGTTGTGCTGAATGCGCGTCACTCTCAAGAGTTTTCTCTCTCTCTCTCTCTCTCTCTCTCTCTCTCTCTCTCTCTCTCTCTCTCTCTCTCTCTCTCTCTCTCTCTCTCTCTTAGCGATAGGGAAGGACCAATACACCTCCATTGAATTATATGACCCCATTTTTAACTGAATAAGGGATCAACAGGCCTACAGACTTTCGATAAACGATGGACAGATAGACACGTGCATAAATAAGGGAAAGAGAGCAGAAAAAATGTAAGGTGTCAAAGTCGTCACCTGATCTTAAAGTTGTAATTTGTCTTTTTCCCTCCAATAACTTCAAAGTTAACAGTATCAAGGGGAAAAGTGATAAATGAAAAGCATTTGTCTTTCATAAAAAAAAACTACTAGGATTAATGTTGAAAAGAAAATGTGACATACTTCCTCAGACGAATTGCCAGAATGGACATTATTTTGTGCTATTTTCGTCAGAGTAAAACATCTGATAATTGGAGAAAAAGAAAAATAATTTTGTGATTCAGTTATGACAAGTCAAATTATTATTATTCCAAGAACTGAATATCTAATAAACTACGTAAGATCTTTCATAAACTTTGTTAGAAATTTTATATACTTTGTATGATAGCTCATTAAATTTATAAGATGTCTAATAAATTTATCAGATCTCTTATAAATAAATAAGATATCTTTTAAACTTAATTAATTTAGATATCTCATCAATTTAATAAGATATCTTACAAACTTTATAAGATATCTGAATTAAAATTGTATATAAGATATCTTATAAAGGACATGTCATCTTATAAAATATAAAACATATCTTATAAAAGTTGTAAGATAGAAATGTATCAGATGTCTGATTATGTACATGGGATATCTTATGAAACATACAAGATATCTATTATATAATGAAAACTTTATAAAATATCTTATACAGTTTGTGAGATATATTATAAAATTGATAAGATATCTTATATATTTTGATATATCTAGTTTTTCAATTAAGTACCAGTTGTGCTTACCATACTAAAAGGTTGAATCTATCACTGGACTGAGGGTAGAGCAAAGGAATATAATATTTTCTGGACTTGCTTAACTCTGTATCATGAACTACCTCACTTGCAGCTATTAAATAAAGGTATTGGAAAATAGTGATGACTCTTTAGGCACATGACAACTTCAGGCCCTTGTACGTTATAGATTTTTGAAATATTTTGTTTTTGCATATTTACTGGAAGTTAGTGATAGTATATTTTATATTTGAGACTTTTAAGTTTAAGATTTTTTCGGCCAAAGACAGAGAATATAATTTGATTAGGGGTTAATTTTCAAAATTGCAATAGTAGAGCTAGTAATTTTAGGCACCATCATCATCAACAACATTAAAATTTCGAGATTTTGCAGCTCAGATACAACTGGAAAGGAGGATAGGGCATCATGGCACAGAGGACAGGCAGGAGAACGTGTGCTGTGAAGCCATTTGTTCTTCAGGTTCATTTATATGTTGAATACAACTTCTGTTATGCAAACACATATTACGCTCTGTTGCGTGAGCATGAGATGAAAGCAAATAATAGGCTATGAAGATACTGACCAAAAGCGATATTGTTTCATCTAGTCTTTTATAGATTTAGATTGTTTCAGGATCCCTAGCTTTAAAATTTTCTGTGACTAATATTACTTTATCTTTTTCATGAAATATAATTTTTCAGGCAAGTGGAAGAACAAAAAAGATGTAGCAATCAAGACAATTAAATCAGGCAAAATATCCCCAGAAGCTTTCCTTGAAAAGGCAACGATTATGATGCATTATAGGCATGATAAGCTGCTCCATCTATATGCCGTCCACTCCCAGGCAAAGCAGATTTGCATCATCACGGAACTCATGTCTAAAGGAAATCCCTTTAGCTGCCTGAGCGAGGGTGAGGGGAGGAACATTGATCTGAAGGTTATGGTGGGGATGTCTGCCCAGGTAAATTGTGGAAGTTTTGCATAACCTTAGATCAGACTCCTCCATCATAAAACTTTCCGTAACAGTTGGAGCAATAAATGGTACTCTAAACTTGGAGGTCTTGCTCAAAATTGACAAATAAAGCCTTTTGATTGGTCAAAATAGTTTGTACTAATATGTGAAGCTGAGTAATGTATTACGTCCGCAAGGCTTGATTACTACAAATCGTAATACAGTGATCCCGTTTTATAATTTCTGTTCATGGGGACCATAAAAACGTAAAGCATTCTGTGTTATAGGCGGGGTTACCTTATATTGAGGTACATTTTAAACAAGATTATGTTTTGATGGATATTTTGTCTGCAAACAACATTACAATGGTCTAAAAAGTATTTTATCTGAAATTTCATTACCATCACACCCGTGTTAGATAAGGGATTGTGTCATACTGAGGTGCATTAAAGCTAGAGACGACGGTATTATGGAATCATTGAATTTCCACAGGTAAACTAAGTGTACAAATTCACATCTTACAAGTTTTGTGAATGAATTATCTGCGAAATGTAAACTACCTTGCATCATAGTCTTTACTGTGAAAATATTTTCATCAATTCAGCTTCCTCTCTAAATTTGCAAACATTATATTGCTTGTGAAAATTCTTTAGTCATTATGATGGCAATAGGTTTTGTTCTCATAGGAGTGAATTGCTTGGGTTAACCCTGCTAAATGTAAAACAGGGCAAAAAATTTTATTAGTTTGGTCAATCTCACGATAACACTGCATATCTGACCTTGTTTGTTTCCTGCGGGCTGCACTCTTTAAAAACGTTGAATTAACCTGTCAAATAAAAGAATTTACTTACCACTAATAAATCACTCCACTCATTTGTCATTTATGTATTTTTGGTTGCTTTTCTTACCTGGTATTGTAAATATTACTGATGAAGTTTGTATCAATATTTTGTCTTTGCTTTCTTTGCTATGTTCTCTTTCAGTGAGAGTATCTTGATTTTGTAATGTCCATTCCTACGTTATTCCATCTGTCCCATGAAGCTTGTAAGCAGGAATAAACAAAACTATCTGGCATAGACAAGTTAAATTTGGTTGACATACTTCTATCGATATGTAGATGACATTATCTAATGTTTTTGTTATTGAAATGATTTTTAGAGTTGACCTAGGCATATAGAATTTGAAAGGCGTCCATATATCCATCTGTAGACCTGCTTTTATGCCATTTGAATGACTTTGGATTTTAAATAGTATCCTTCTGAATTTTGGACTTTGGAGGTGGGGGTGAGTGGGGGTAGGGGTGGAATAGGGGCTTACAAGATATTCTTCTTCTTTTGCTTGATACATAATTCGCATTATTACACTAAAACTGGTTGACCTAGGCAAATTAGGTTTAGTATGTAGGTTATTTTGAAAATGTAAATTGCCTGGCTAGACTTTAATAATTTTAAAATGAGTTTTATCCAGTTTTAGGACTTTCTAGGTTTAGACTGTTTCGTCTGTAGTGGATGCATACATATTTTACAGACTCAAAGCTATCTTATACTGAGAACAGGAAAACAAAACTTACATAAATATTTTTTTAATGTTTATTACTTCAACTGGCCATAAGGTCAAGTGTGTTTATGATATGGCCATACGTTCATCCTGCGTCGTCAGTCATCCATTGTGTGTCAATCAGTAATTGTTATTATCATTTAAATTTCAAGAATACAATCTGGTCAGGGTAATCTGATAATGACAACCACTGCATTCATATGAAGCCCTAATGACAATAATTATTGCAATTTATTGTGAATTCATTAATTTTGTTTTGTTTTCAATTTTTTTAGCTTTAAAAAAATTACATTTCATTGATACAGACAACTCATTATTTGTTGGGTCTTATATTTTTGGTTAAAAGCAACCAAAAACTCCCTGAAAATTGGCAAACGTTGAATCATAGTGATTTTTGGTATTCAAAATTGTGTCTATTTAATCTGCAGATGGGTTATTACAACACTTTTATACGAACAAAAGAAACCGTGGTAGAGCGTCAGACTCATAATCTAAGAATCACGGGTTCGATATCCGTCAAGACCAACGCAGGTTCGCTGCCTCGGTGTGTCTTTGGGAAGGACATTTAGCTCCCATTTCCTCAGCATGATATAGCCAATAATGTGTTAAAAGTACCGTTAAAACCAACACACGCAACTGAAACAAACACGTTTGCATTTGATAATGGAGACTATACTGTTTTATGATGTAGAAATTCATTGTAAATGTTACAGATTGCCAGTGGAATGTCCTACCTGGAGAAGCACAAGCTGATCCACCGAGACTTGACTGCAAGGAATATATTGGTTGGGAATAACAATATCGTCAAGGTGGCTGGATTTAGTAAGGCTAAAGAACTGGAGGAGGATGTATACTATTGTGAAATAGGTTAGCAGATATTTACGGTTTGTTTCAACACTAGAAGAGATAACAAATATTGCTGTAACGTATTCAAAATCACCCACACAAATGTTATAATTATTGCATACCGTCTCTTTGGGCATAACTTTTATTTAAAAAATCCAATGCTATGCACACAAGTCTCAATCCCAGCGTGCCTTGTGAGAGGAATTTGCTGCTAAAACTAACCTAGAACATGATTATTATCTGGATGCTGATCACTATGCATGCCTAGTATCAAATCACCACTTAACCTTGTTGGTTAAATCAGTCTCAGCAATGGATATTACATGTGCTTTACTTAGTGCAACCATATTGGGATAGAGAATGAACCTTCTCCGTAGAGAGCTTCAAGCACAAATAAACATGGCTAACTCTTCGGCATGTACATTCATATGATGTAGAGTTTATTCATGACTTCATTAGTGTGTGTTAATTATTATTAGCTTTAACCTCATTCAGTTTACACAGTGCAAGTATCGTGTCAAATAGGGTAGTTACTCCGTCGAATACATTCCCCGATCACATTAACTTTAGGAAATACGCTCCACTAGCTCTTGAATCCAGCTCTTCTGTAAAGACGAAAAATTAGTGTATCTCGTCTGTATATCCTATAGACAAAGGGAAGAAACTCCTACCCATTAAATCCCCATACCACTGCTAGATGACTACCCATCAAGTGGCTGTTAACCAGATTGACCCTGCTGCTCCCGTTGTCGTCCAGCCAGTCCAGCCGCCCATCAAGCCATACTTTTTGAATACCAAACGAAAATCCATCGCAATGGTGACCAGTGCCGCATAACAGCCAGTCATACTGTTATATTGAGAGTCATATGGGAATCCACAGAATCAGTCACTCTGTCTGGCTGTTGAAAAAAATTACAGAAATGTATTACCATCTGATTGTCCACTGCCGCCGTCTGCGAACCAAACCTACAAGGTTAAGGCTAGAGTAGATGTTAAAGATAAGGATGAACACCCTTCCTTCTGTCTACATCCCCAGTGAGCGAAGATTACAGAAATCGTCTATTGTCTTTCAGATAAGATGCAAGACCTGATGAATTTAAAGGCTTTATTTTTGGAGAGCCAATGATTAGCGTCGTTCTTGTCCCACTGGTACCACATACACTCATACCTGTACAGTGCTAACTTGCTAGGCTTGGTTAAAAACTTTGCAGTGGTGTCAGACCCGCTGTTTTATAAGGTAAAATGTTTGTTTTTCACGATACCTCCATGTTAGTGCAGAATATGGTGACCACCTCTTCTATGCTTGACATGCTGTCTCTAGCATTAAGCAATGCATTATAGTCCATGGCTTGCACTGCCAAGGTAATTAATAGGGCCACACTTCATTCTATGGCTAATACCATAACAGCTTCATTCAGCCGAGATGTGGAGAGACGAGATGCTTTTCTCTGTTTGTGTTCACTAACACCTCATCATTCCTTGGCACTACACTCACTGCCCTTTGGTGCGCCATTGCTGTTTGGCGACTGAAATGAAGATATGTAGAAGCATACCGCACAAAAACTGCCTCCCCAGCTTTCCTTACCGCATGCTCTGGCGTATAGATCTCCTCTAGTGTTTAGACCACATCAGTCTCATCCACAACAGATGTATGATTATAGGCAAATGGAGAAAAGGCAGAACACCGCCCAACAGCAGTAGTTTCAACAGTCTAATTTCAGGTAGCAGCAGTTTAGAGGCAGTTTACAAAGGAGATAGGAAACAAGGTTTCTTCTTTGCAAACTGAACTCTCGGGGATTTTTTCCAGGCTTTTTCTAGTGCCCAATGCAAACAGCAAGCTCAGGTCGGTCATAGATCTCAGCGTGCTCAACAAGTACATTGCCGCACCAAGGTTCAAAATGGAAATGGCACGGTCGGTCAGTCTTTCTGTGTAATCAGTCTAAATCTAACCAACGTATATTTTCACATCGCTAACTTCATGCACGTTTCTTCTCCTTGGCTTCTGAGGAACGGTATATATATTCTGTGCTCTCCCATTTACTACTCTGTTTATGTCAGCCTTGTCAACAGTGACTGCAGCGCATTTACGATATTCTTCAAAAACACACAGTAAATTCATTTTTGTTGAAAGGCAGGAACAGCTTTCTTTCTCATTATATCAGCTGGGTTTTCTAGTGAATGGTATAAGTCAGGTGTCACTGCATCGAAACATTTTGAACATCTAGGCGTGGAATTTATTTTACCAAGCTCAGCCTCGTTTGTCTCTGCCGTGCACGTGGATTATAGAGCTTTCAGAGTCAAATTCCAACAGGAAGTTGATTTCCTCGGCTTGTTCAGAGTGGAGGCAAATTTAAGTCTTATCAGCCGCCATTACATGTTCCCTTTGCAGGTGGACTTACTGGCCGAGTGGTGCACCTTTTCCAGTCATTTAGATCAATGTCTTGCAATCTCGACTGAGATAAAACAATTATTGTGTAACTGGCAATACAATCTATGGCTTTCAGCAGGAATTTCTCGGGCGAAGTCCAAACTGGAGATTACGGTTTGTACAGATGCCAGAAATAACTTCATATCAACATTTTAGAAATGAAAGTTGTAGTGAACACCTTTTATTTCTGGAAGGATCATTATCTGCAGCAGGGTAATTCTCATAATGTCGGACAACACAACACACTGGTAGTGACCTTCCTCCTCAAACGGCGGAGTATGGACCAAATCACCTGCTTTGTGTATTTCTGTGGAATGTCATAGCTGATTCATTGTTGAGAAAGAGCCAGACTCTTAACACCAAGTTGTCCATTTATCCGTCAGTCTTTCGATGGACTTGCGCACTTAATAAACCTTTTTGTGATGAGGTGGAACCATAACCTGTTCACCTTTGTTTCTCCAGTCGTGGATCCAGATGCAAAAGCCGTGGATGCTATGTTAGTCAGTTGAGACTGATTTTGGGGCTACTTCTACCACCCTCCCCCTACTGTTCTGACACTGAGGATAGTACAGAAAATGAGGGAACATAACTGCAAAGTGATACTGATAGCACGTCTCAGGTGGTACAAGTCTTGGATGAATGATCTGCACAACCTGTCCCCAAGAAAATTCTGCTGAGGCTCAATCTGCTCAAACAGCCCCGGTCACAGGTCTTTTAGCCGTATCCGAACCGGTTCCTCATTCACGCCCGAGTCTGGTCAGGATAGCCTTGCATAGAAGGAAATTGGAACCTTTATTCATAGAGAGAATCTCATGAGCTAGAAGGCATTCCACTTTAAAGGCTTAGAGGGCATCATAATGAAGGGGATATAGTCCATGCTAAGGACTTGTTAGATTTAGTGGCTAAATATTATATGAATAGGTCAAAATCACTCACCTTGTTTCCTAAGTGGAATCTTTCGTGGGTTTTGACTTGGCTCAACCCAGATAAATTGAGCCTTTAGCCAGAATCTTGCTGAAGCTATTATATATATATATATATATATATATATATATATATATATATATATATATATATATAAATTATATATATATATATATATATATATATATATATATATATATATATATATATATATATATGTGTGTGTGTGTGTGTGTGTGTGTTTTCTTTGATCATTCTAACTTTGCTATGCAGGATTAGCAAATTGCGTGCCCTTTTAATAGACCCATGTTATCTCCAATTCAGGTCTCCATGGTCTTAATGATGCAACTTGGATTCATAGCCAAGAATTGGTTGCCATTGGCAGGCAACCAGATAGTAGTCATCTGCTTCTTCTCAAGCAATACTTGAAATATATAGAAAAAGATTGTGGGGTCTGACGTTTATTTTCTTTTAGTGACGGCTAGAAAAGAAGGTAATATGCGCAGCGTACTCTGAGCTCACATGCGATCACATACATCTCATAAAAATGCGTAGCTCATGATATTCAGGGGACCTCTGCGAGCCTCCCACTTTAATTCAACATTTTAACCTGAGACACTACAGAAATATCCACAATCTACAATCAACCTTCTTGAGTTTCTATCTCTGAGATTTAGCGTCACCTAGACAAGAATTGAATCTCGTGGGTATAGTGTCTATGGCCCATACGACAAACAAACTGAGTTGAGATCAGTACAGCCTCCCCACTGGCATCTGTTTAGTGTTTTTGGTGGATTCGCCTGGATTTCTTCTCAGTAAGAACACGTCATTCGCTTCTTTTATCCGTGTAATAATGTCACGTGTTACATGACCATCAGTTGTGCTGCCTTTATGTTAGGAGAGCAGTTTATCCTTCATACAGGAACTCCAGCCATCTAACCCTTGGAGGGTACCCGTGGTAGATGTTAGATGCTCATGCATTTCCTCCTCCTGTTACCTTTTCTCCTAAGGCTAATGTGATCTGGTAATGTATAAGCATTGTTTGTGTTTGATGCAATTAAAGTTTTCATTCAATTTGTATTTGCCTTTTTCATAATGCCAGATCGATTTTCCCAGTGATGTTTCCTAATGTAACTACCAGTGTTACTGAAGTAGGTAATATGCGTGGCATACTCTGAGCTCACAAGTGACCACATACGTCTCATAAAAAATGTTTAGCTCATGACATTCGAGCTACCTCTGCGAGCCTACCACTTGAATTCAACATATATGCCAGTGCAAGTAGGACGATAAACTCTAAGCTTGTAAAGGCAGCACCCACTATGTTTTCACAGTTGACAACTCATTTGAATGAGACTTGAATGTCATACATGTTTGCCCAAGTATCGTCACATATTCAATTAACTGTGGGTGCTTCTTTTGAGCAATCTAACAACTATCTGTGTGCATCTGACTTTAGTTTCAATCAATTCCCAACACTAGTAGCTGTTAAACCATGAAGATCCTTATGAGCTTTTATTTATGTATTCTTTTGAAAATTTAGTCATGCTGAAATTGGGAGTCCAAATTTTATAGGTTATAGATTCTATTGATGAAATTTTAGTATTTTTACAGACTTGACTTGCTTGGTTGTTCCGATTTTAAATTCAATTCAGCCGCCTTGAAGAATACAGTGGTGGTTAAGTGAGGAGGCATGCACCAGTCGAACAAAAGAGCTAATATAAAAACTGGCCCAATCAAAATGATTCTTCACAAGAGTTTGCCAGGGGTGTTTTCAATCAAGTCCGCATGCATTTTTTTAAAAAAAATATTTTTTATGTTTTACTTTTTCTAGCGATGCAGAAAATCAGAATAATATATTCTAACAATTCTAATGCTGTCCTGTTATTATGTGCTAAGTAGAGTCCTATATTCACTTAACTGTGGGTGCTTATTTTAACTCCGTGTGATCATGCCGCACAACTGACACCTGTTCAGTTGCGATAATCTTTTGATGAGATTTCACAGACTGTATGATCAACATGTCACTTAGGGAGTGAAAACTCAGTCTCCACATAAATAATGGCCCAAGTTTCTGACTTCTCAGTGTTCTGTCAGTTTCCGGGTGCCTTATCACTTGGATATCGTACACCGTGACTTGCTAAACTTCGGTAATTTCATCAATATGGGGAAAAGAAAACGTTGCACTTTCAATAGAGCATTCAAGTTAAAAGTTATAGACTTTGAACAGAAACATAACAACTGCGTCACATAAGGTGAATTTGGTGTGACAGAGAAACAGGTGCATGACTGGCGAGACAAGATCAACACAGAAGCACCTGCAGGTGACAGTAAAGTCGGACGATGTTTACGATGACCAGACGACGGTGTAGGATTTCAGAACTTTAATTGGTGACTCGGGCGATGAGGATGAATTCTTGGGCTCTGTACCAGATGACATTTATTGGATACTGTGACTCACAATAGTATGGACCTTCCTTTCACTGTTCATTATTAAAACATTTTGAATTAACATATTACAGGATAATATCAGGCTTTGGGATTTCTGTGGATTTTGTTACACGAAGATGGATAAAATGTAAGTTGTTAATTTATTTGTGACATAAACCACTCAAAAATAGAATTGTATTTTTTACACTGGTTTTGTCTTTATTTTTCTATCTATCTATCTATCTAGCCAGTTTGGTTTGTTTATTTTTCCAAAAATGCAATTCTGACTCACTGACGACAATTTACCCCTTATAAACGGATTGGGTTTGCAAAGCACACCCTTACTTATGGGAGAAAATTACCTTTTCAGCCCCCCCCCCACAAAAAAGGGGGGGGTCGGGGTCTACTTAGAGTCGAATTGTCATATGATCTAGTATATACACAAAGTTGAGGGTAATAGTTTATTCTTTTTGTCTATATGGTGTTCAGACGGGAAAGACAATTTCTTTCTTCTTCTGCGATTGCTGGATTCAAGAGGCACCGGAGAATATTTCTTAATTTTAATGTGATCAGGTAAGTATTATTCGAAAAATGAAATTTGCTGAAAATTGTACTTTATCTCTAGAATTTCAAGTTGAAGTTTGAAAATGAGGATGGCTGGGGGTAGCTGGGGTAGATTTAGTTCAAGGCAAAGGGAAATATCAACAAGACTTGAACTGTATTGCATACAAGTTTATATACATTTACACTTCCCTAACATGACCTTCAAACCATAGCCAAAAATATTAACATTTGAATAAATCAAATTAAATACATCTAAATGAAATCCAAATGTCAAAGCACACATGAGAAAACTGAAAACTGCAAATTGGTCCCAAAGTCATCAGGGCAAAATGTGACACCATGAAAATAACATATTGCTCATTGTCTCGTTTTCAGCTACAAAGTCATGTACAGGAAAAGTTATAAAAGACTACTTATCACAACTCATTAATAGATTTAAATTTTGTCACGGTATTCGGTTTACTGAAAGGTGGATACAAATATGCAGAGCAGTATAACATGTTTATTGTTAAAATTTGTACAGTGCTTGAAGAAGAGACCTGTAACTTGTCAAAACAAAAACTGTTCCAATCACACAAGCTACTCAGACATTTGAAACTGTTTGGTGTTGGAAAATCTCCACATCAAACAAAAAAGAATCGGTTTTGAATTATGTATGAATATCTATTTTACCAAAAATAAGCAATTCATGACCGCTGTTTTTCTTACAGGTGCAAAATTCCCAATTAAGTGGACACGTGATTTCTGTATAAATATATATTTTACCAAAAAACAAAAAAAAAACAAAAAAAAAAAACAAACATTTCAATAAATCTTTTTTTTCTTCTTATAGGTGAAACGTTCCCAATAAAGTGGACAGCTCCTGAGGCAGTCTTGAATGGCAAGTTCACCATAAAGTCTGACGTTTGGTCCTATGGTATATTACTGATGGAAATCATAACAAAGTGAAATGAGCCATATCCAGGTATGCATTTTATGTACAAAAATAATTAAAATGTCTCAC
The DNA here is from genome assembly GCA_029931535.1 of Margaritifera margaritifera. Classification (NCBI taxonomy): domain Eukaryota; kingdom Metazoa; phylum Mollusca; class Bivalvia; order Unionida; family Margaritiferidae; genus Margaritifera; species Margaritifera margaritifera. Next base: position 27,994 of record JAQPZY010000136.1, read on the forward strand.
CATATACTAAGTTTAGTACAACTTTGATAACTCAAAAGTAAATGACACAAAGGACTTATTCCGTTTTAACCTAGAGCATTCTTTTGTCTGCAACCACAAAATCAAAATAACAACAACAAAAAAAAAATAAAAAAATAAAAATTGAACCAAGAATTGAAGCCGCCAGCACTTTGAGTTTTCAGATTCAACAGTAAATATATCTTTAATATTTAGGTATGCCAGACCACTCAATAGCAGCCTGTTTTTAAAAAATAAGAGTAATCTCTGCCAGGTACATGTGAACCTATATTTTCAAACCCATGTTAGTGGGAAGCAAGACATAGCAGTCACTTTTCTATCGCTGGCTTTGTCAATATCAACAGTTAAGGTTTGGATTAAAGTTGTTGATTTGTTTATATTTCCTACAACCGTTGATGGATTCTCATCATACTTGGCATGAATCATTATAAAGATAAGAAAATTCATTCTGTGACAAACGCACTACTCCCTTAGAACTTGCGATCAAGGTAACAGTCATAGGAAATCTGCATTAAGGTTTTGGGTAATTGTATTCATTTTATTATATTTCCTAAACCCTTTAATGGATTTGTTCATGCTTAGGATGATTCGTGATAAGATAAGGCAATTGATTCTAAGACATGCTCATTTGCCCCTTTGGGCCTTAGATCAAATTCACGACAATTTGCATTAAGGTTTTGGTTAGAGGTTTTCATTGGCTTATATTTCCTAAATTTCTTGATGGAATATGTTCATGCCTGGGATGAATAATCATTAAGCTAGAATATTAATTCTGTAACACACTCGCTCAACTTTTGACACTGGGGTCAAGTGTACATGCTTCGATCATGGGCTCGACATGTAGGCACTGGCTTTGTAATATGTACTAATGGTTTGGATAAGCAGGAATTCCTATAATTGAATAAGGACACAAGACAGTAACAGGAATCTGGGTAAAAGCCACAAAAATAAAAAATGTTTGATAAACAGAATTCAGATATTGTCAAGTGTGTACAGTGCATGGGGGTTTTGCGGGGATGATGGTGGAGGGCGGTGGGTCAGCGTCATAGGTTTAACTCACTAGCTTTCCGTAAAAGAAGAAAAATATCTAGTCACCATGCAGTGTAAACAGGTAGATTCATCTGTTCAGAAACACTATGAAGTAATCCTTTCCCACATACAAGCACATCTGGATGCCCCTACCTCATTCCAGTGTAAACGCAGTATGACGCCTCTAACGCATTTCTGTTCAATGTAAGCGCATTTGGAAGCCCCTGCCATATCTCCATACATGTATCAAGCAGTCATTCTGTCATACAAAGGAAAGTTTCTGTGTTTGTTTAAATTGTTACGAATTTCTAATTTTAGGCTCTGAATTAACTTGTATCTTTGTTGTAACAACACATAGACACAGGCGAGAGACACTTGATTCCACAGTATTTCCATGTTTAAAGTATTTCGTGACACAAAATGGAATATTGCTTTCATCAGGCTGAAACATAATTATATGGTCTTCTTCTAGGCATGGAAGTCAATGTAGTACGAAGAAAAGTAAAAGGTGGTTACAGGATGTCAAAGCCTGCGATTTGCCCAGACCCTATCTATGATATGATGCTCAAATGCTGGGATGGAGAAGTTGAAAACAGACCAACATTTGAATTCTTATTCAGCTTTTTTGATGACTATTTTGTCGCTACTGAGCCGCACTATTATGAGGTGGAAGACTTGGACTAACTTTGTAGATGAGAACCATTCAAAAGATTCTGATTGTAATAGAGGAAATAATGTAAAAAATGGCGCAGGGATGGCACGCAAAGAACAACATGTTGTCATGATTACAGTTTTTTTTATATCTGACCAATAAATAAAGCTAAAATAAAAAATAAATTGAAATAAATGAGGATAAAATTGATACATTTTCTAACTACTTTCTTAGTCATTACCCCAAGAAAGCTAAAGTTCCATAAGCTGTATGTATTCCAAAAGATCTCTATGATTCGAATAGCAGTATAAAATGTATGATGCTTCTTTCATTTAAGTTGCTGTTTTAGCAGTAAAATTGAATCTGTGTTGTTTATTTTACTTCTTTTCTCATTGCGAAAGGCATATATTCATCCTTCTCATTATCTTTTGAAGTAGCTGGCTCAAAAATAAAAGTGTAAAGCTCAGTCACTTTAATAATATATATATAAAAATGTTACAGTATTGTAAAAGTAGCTACAATGTTAAAATTTGTACAATGATTTTGTGCGAGCTGCCGGCAGCTAATGAGAAGTTTGCATATTATTGATCATCTAAAAGAGAACTTTTGGAGAGTATCACCACAGAAAGAAATGCAAATATGCTTATCTCTCAGAAACAGACTTGAAGTTAGTGATAATGCTACTTTCCCAATTTAGCAGTTTGCTGGTTGTGTCCTGGGGTTGCATGCAACGAACTAGATCCTTGGAATCTAACATGCTAAATAAACTGTCAAAGATATTTCAGTCAACAACAATGCACAATTCTTTCAAATGCCATTTCTGCGTCTTTTTATAATGATTTTGAAGAGCGAGTCAAACCTAGCAGCCACCAGCTAAGGTTTACGTTTATGTGAATGTCAAGGTATTGAATCATCTTAGCATTGAGTCAGAGATGGCAACCATTCCTTTATGGAATTATTACAACTTTTTAGTGAAAAGTTGGCATTCCAAATTAGATTGATGAACTTCTGGAAATCACAATTTTGGAGATACAATTTTGAACAGGAGTTTTCTTTTACACAGGTAGAGTAAACGCTTCAGGACCAAATTATAGACTGATACACATAATATATTTCTCAGTGTAAAAATCAGAATGTAATACACAAGAAACTGTAAATAGGTTAAAAATGGCGCCAGAGATGACGAGAAAAAGACGCATTTAATCTATGAGCAAAACTAATATTTACGGTTATTGTCTTGGGGAAAAATGTTGAAGGAATTCAAGCTTCTGGAATTGGAAGAATCAAAACACCATATATTATAATCGGACCTTAATTGTTACTGACTGTAAACAGTTATGTACATGCTCAAAGGAAAATGCAATATGACTGTATAGAAGTTGTTACTATTAATGAACATGTTATGAATTCCGAACAGGCTGCCTAGAGGCTGAAAAATTGATGTCGGGATTCCCGATAAGCATGCTCATGGGTTATAATCTCTGTGAATTCATGAGATGATGAATACAGCTGCTGATGTGCAGATTCCATGAATTGCTTTTGGGTAAAATCTTGTATCCTAACCCGTTTTTCTCTTAATCCAAGTAAAATGTGGGTGATGTAAATACAGTGGGCATAGACCAGTTTTGAACCCAATTGTATCACTTGTCCGGTATGCGAACGACTGCATGTACAAAAATTGTATTTCCTATACCATATAAGCAAAATAAAAAGTAAATATAAATATTTTCCGAGCTAGAATTTAGCTTTATTTGCTACTTGCATTTTCTTGTTTTGAAGTGAATGAAATGTTTTGGCATGCAGAAGAGGTACTGCTGCAGCTTGAAACCCTGGATCACTGCACCTTATTAGTAGGTAACGGCCGAAATGAAGATCTATACAATGAATAGTCTCAGAAATAAATACTACGATAATCTTAGTTTCATGCTTCAATTATTATGTATCTGCTTTGCTGAAATGCGTACAAAAATGAGTTTTACTAATATATTGCAGTAGATCATTGGAAAATTTAGCATTTTGCAAAAAAAGAAGCAAGAGCTCAAACTTTCAACAGATAGCTTTCAATTAACTCGCATTCTGTGAAAACACTCGTGTTAAACTCGAACCCTGATTATGACACAATGACAAAATCATTTTATAACAAGAATGTTACTAATTACCTGTAACTATAGTGACCAGTATTTAACATCCAATGTCTTTTTCTAGCATGTAATGGAAAATGTAAGTCTACATAGCACTGCTCTTGGTAATCAGTTTGGTCTAGAATTAGTCTTTCTCAATGAAATGACTAATTAATCAATTATCATTTATGTGGTCAGTTTTGGTCACAATATAGTTTCGCATCATTCCTGCTGTTTCGGACTGTTTGAAAAATAGTCTTTATTTTGGTTAGATCTCATGTGAACAGACTAATTGATTACTAATCGATTATCATTGAGATAGGAGAAACTGATCATGGATCATACATTCTTTTTGATTTCCAGAAGTTTTGCTAGGTGAGCATTACATCTTAGGGACTAATACCTCCTTGCAATGAGCTGATGGTATAAGAAATGAGTTAAAATTGGTACTTTTAGAATAGAAAAGTGACTTTCAGCTCTGTAAATACTAAATAATTCTTCTCATTTGTAGTTTATGTGCTTGGTTGATATGTTTGAAATATTTGAGACTGAATTGCTCAGTTAAGTTTAATAGACAAAAGATAGGACGGAGAATCAGTAATTGACTAAGCCATATTCAGCTTGAAGGAAAAAATATGGAGGAGCAACTGAACAAGAATGGGGACATTTTCCCTTTGCACCAGAATTTTAGTTTGCATTGTGATGTATGAATACTATGGTATTGTTACCCTCTTAGGTTTATATTTTGCATACTTGATATTTATAGCATCAGTATACTTGATTTGTGTATCATATTTCTGTATTAGTATTTCTCACTTCTATGATGAATATGCTTGCAAAAGTTATTAGTACATGAATAAAATTACTTGGTAATATATACAAGAGTGGAATCAATAATCGATAACTCAGGTAAATTTGATCAAGCATTGCTTATTAAGAAAGGTTTTTAGAACTTTTGGAACTCTAAATATCATATCCTAATGAATTGATATTTAAATAGAGATGTCTAAATCATCAGTCAATAACATTTTTATACCCTTGAGTAGAAATAAAGTTGGCTACTTCATTAAATGTGTGCATTGAATGATGTTTAGCTTTTATATAACTTTTTAAATGTTGTGTACAGAATTATCTCTTTTTTAGTTTTATCATTTTTAGCATTGATGTAGATCACTGGATTAATTTGCTCTTACTAATATGCTTATTGGTTTTTGTCTTTTTTATGACACTAAAAACAATGTTGGCACTTTTTCTTGTTGATCATGACCAGAATTTAGTATTAACCAAAATATTGTTAATCCATTGTGGGGCTCTTGCCTTTATAAAAAAAATAGTATGTACAGAGAGTTGGATCAGCTTATCAGTGATGTATATTGACATTCCATTAGCTCAAAAAATAATCAGAAGTTATTCTCTAAATATCATGACAGTTTAAGAAACAAAGTCTGCATTAATGAGACATCACTTTATTTATGTCTGAAACTGTTGCCGTGCAGAAACCTGGGGCTATTGATTTAAATTTACCAGAGTTGAATAGGACATCACCATTAAAAATGTGCTGTCTTTTTTGGTCAGGTCTTTAGTAACATTTGCAATCAAATCACCATGCAACTATTCCCCTCCAAATCTATTTGCAACTCAACAGTTTTGTTGTAAAATTGGCATACGTTTGTCAACAGTACAGTATAAAATTTTTGCAAACATTTTGTGAAAAAGTTATTGAATAATGAATCGTGAACTTTTACATATCTAAATTTATATAGGTGTCCGAGCACCCGTAGTGAGGGCTCTGAAAATTACACTTAACTAACACAATGACTGGTCAGTGGCCCAAATGGTGCACTTGGCTGGTCAGCAGCCCACATGGATAACTTGACTGATCAGCAACCCACTTGGATAACTTGATTCGTCAGCAGCCCACTTTGATCACTGTTAAGATTGGAGAGATTGATGGTCATCAGTAGGTGTGTACAAAAATAATTCACTGATGTTTTGTATCTTCATGGTGAATTGAAATGGAATAGCCCTCAGTAAAGCCTTTGTACCATGTTAATGGAATAGCCCTCAGTAAAGCCTTTGTACCATGTTACTTATGCATACATTGTACCCAACCACGAACAGTTTAAACCTTGATCTGTTAATGTAGCATGCAGCTGCAGATGTGGGTCTATACCTTTTAGATGGGAGTCTGTTATACACGGGTACATATTGTTATACATTAGCTAAATATAAATTCAATTTTTTAACCTGGTCTTTTCAAAACTTTTATGGCTGCTATAAAGTAGAGAGGACACATTTTTTTTTTCATTGTTTCCAGTATTAGATAGAATTGTTTGAATATATTATTGTATTTGATGTTACGTATAGAGAGGTGAAAAGAGCCATGTTTTTCAGTCATTTTGTTACTTTTTCGCTTCACCGATAATAATTCAAGAACATGTTTGACATCAAATAATGTGTCAACTTGCTTCCTTATATTATAAATAGAATATAAGTTCTATTTTAAACAGAGACTTTCAATATACCTACAGTTGTTACTTCTTACTTACTCAATTCGTGTCATTTTTTTAAAAAAAATTCTAATCAGAGGCCAGACTGTAAAATATGGATAATAACTGCATATATTAAAGTAAGGGTATATGAAAAATAAGCGTACACAGGAATTTGCTGTCTTTACCCTGTGTTTTCAGATGGAAAAACTTACTGATGAAGAAATAAATTAATAAAACTGTTCAAAAGCAGAGTAGGGATAGTGTGGGGCAACATCTGCCTCTATCTTTGTTTCTCGATTCAGCTGATTAATGATTGTGCTTGAAATCTAGATACAACACAATCAGAATCTTTCAAGTCTAAATATCAGTTGATGTATTGCCAGAGCAGAGAAAACCTTGCCTAACCGTTTAGCATAGCACATGCTATTAAATCAGAATATTTGATGTAGACACTTACCCTGTGTACATTAGCGTTAATTTTTGTACTATTAACTGAAACGTTCATGAACAATGGTTGAAAGGAAAGTTATGATGATTTAGATTTATATAGTATATATAGTGGCAATCACCTAGGTGATACTTATTAGGCTTGAATATCGGACAAACTTTTAATTGTGTATTGCCTCACATCTCTACCAGTGATAGTATTTGGTGACTATCTGTAGGCATTGGCATATGTTATGGTTGGACTGACATATGGTGATATGTTAATTGATTTTGATGTTTTTGATACGAATGCTGGAGTTCCCCCCATAAAAAATAAAAAAATAAAAAATAAAAATTTTTTTTATTGAAACACCAGTTTGTTAAGGGATCGGACCAGTAATTCATTTTCCATAGAACTTAATGTTAATATATTTAAAAAATTAAAATTAATTCCTTCATCAGATTGGCATACAAACCACACGTGCTTCCATTCATTAGAGCTAGAGATTTTTTCGGCTTTGGAAAACATGTGTTTCGCAGCATTTTCTTGCGCCTCGTGCTGCTAAATAGAGGACTCCCTGGTCTGCACCAAATACCATAACCTGGCACACAGGAGTCCATATGCTATTTTGTCAGTAGGAAATAAAATGTAGGATATCAAAATAAAAGTAAATATTTATGAAATGTATAATGAAAAAATTAAATCCATTTACAAGCCAATGGATGCATCTCAAAATATTTTGTTCTCTATTTTTTATTCCCCCACCAGCAGACTCATTTTCTGGCTATGAAAAATTAGTGGTCCGATACCTATAGCGACCATCAATTTTATACATTTTTGTGTATTGACAACCTTGGACACCAATTATACACTACACTAATTTGGGTGGTATTCTAAGCACATACAATGATAATAATGGACACTTATGAAATGCCGACAGATGATAAGAATGAATGTTGCTTTGCAAAAAATGTTTACATGCTCATACATTATAGATGTACCTGAATAAATGCAGGGATTTTAATAGTTGGCCTCATGTTCTTCTTAATTCCCTCTGTGTCTGTCATACTCGTGTGCATGCATGAAATATGCACCAATGTGCATTATGTAATAAGAGGTATCAAATTACACAATCCCCTGTTGTCATCAATTTCTGGTGCAAAGATGATATTTTAGATGTCTAAAATGTTCTTAATTAGAGTTTTTATTTTCTTGAATCATATATTAAGAAGTGTTTATGGCAGCTAAGAGGTTCAGTTTGATTTGCATCACATGAGAAACTTACGAATGTAGAAGTGCGCATCCAAAGGCCAAATATAGATGCGGCCAGACTGTCAGCTGATACTAACTCCCCTTGATGCAAAGAAATAGTATAAACAGTTCAAACTATAATTCTAACGGTACAAAATAGATATTATAGTCACATTTTGAAACTCAAATCATAGATTACAGTCATATTACAGTGTCAAAAATGCCAAAAGTAAAGAGGAGAAACAAAGGTTATTTTAATAGGAGAAACTTTCATTTCAAACCAGGAAATATATCTCATAACAAGGGTGTAACAAGTGAGAAAAATGTAGAGAAGGATGTCACAAAAACACAATATAAAAAACTTTTGGAGGGAAAGTACAATCTTGTTAAACAACAGGTTCAGAACTTGCTACTCAAAAAGAGTTTTGCTACAATACAAGTTCCAAAGGCTGACTAACAACAAAGATTTATTAGTTAATCTGTATGCCGGGGACTCTGAACAAAGGAGGTAAATATAAACTCATCATTATTCAATCTTACGAAAAGCATTAGCATTCAATTTGTATGTACTGTTTCATTATGGAAAATTATAGTAAGCCATATTGAAAAACAACTACAACAACAACAGAAAACCCAAACAAACTATGAATAATAAGAAAAAACTCATCCAAAATACAGCTGACAAAATATTGCACAAAAGAGCATTTATTCTGAGAGACAGGACTCTTCACACAGTCCCTAATTGTAATTTAAAACTACATGTACCTTTTTAAACTTCAGACAGATGGTCTAGGGGAGGTAACATATACACTCCAACTAACACCTAGGCATAGAAATGTGCAAATTAGATTAGAAATTAAGCCATTTTTTTAAAAAAAACGTGAAACATAACATATGATAAATGTTAGATTCTATGTGACAAAAAGGTAATACATTCATAAATTTCGTGTCAGGTCCAGTGACAAGAGTACATACAGGAAAGATGTGGCAAAAATATGGAATGAAATAAGAACAGTGAATTTGTTGCGATGTGATGCAGAAAATATTATTTACATACTAATGTAATATGTGCAATAATGCAGTGAATTTAGGAGTTGGGAAAACACCGTTCCGCTCTGCAACTCAGTCCTGTTTCATTCGGGTAGAAAATGAAACTAAAAATAACAACGCGATTAATACGGTAACAAAAACCAAACTCTGCTCCTATGGTCAATTGCATACATGTGAAGAAGATGTTAACTGTGCCCGTAGTGCAAATATAACTGTTCAAATGGATATTGGTGATGACAAATCATGGTCAATATATGGTCTATTAAAACTTAAACTTCAATCTCACATGGATGTAAAAATGTGACAATTGATCCAGATAGTAGCCACTACTGGGCAGATGTAAAGCTTCGTGAGGCTTATTTTCCATAATTATATGCATCTTTACTTGTGTCTGCTCCACATAACTATAGAAATGATTCGTTGTATTGTAATTTCTCATAAATCAACAAATGACACTGAACAAAATGCAGAAATGCACATAGTTGTCATGGAGACACACACTACCCCACCCTTATAGGAATCGGACCACTAATTCATTTCCAATAGATCTTAATGGTAATAAATAAAAAATATAATTAATTTCTTTATTAGATTAGCATACAAACCACACATGCTTCCATTCATTAGAGTTAGATTTTTCAGGCTTGGAAAACAGGTGTTTAGCAGCATTTTCTAGCGCCTCGTGTTGCTGAACAGGGTACACCTTGGTCTGCACCTAATAACATAGCCTCGCACCATGAGTCCATATGCTATTTTGTCAGTAGGAAATTAAATCCAGGATATCAAAATAACAGTAAATATTTTGTTGTCAACTCTAGTACATAGATTGAAGTTTATGAAATGTACAATAGAAACAATTAAATCCATTTAGAAACCAAAGGATGCATCTAAAAATATTTAGTACTCTATTTTTTATTCCCCCAGCAGTAGACTGGTTTTCTGGCTGTAAAATAATTAGTGGCCCGATACCTTAATATCAGTGAAGTCTGGGTTCATCTGTCAGAACTGATGTGCATGTTCATCTCACTCTGTAGTAGATAAAATAGTTTCAGCTTTTGGCAGATTGAAAGGAGACTACTGAAATCTTCATGCAACCAAATCCCCAAGAAATACTGCTTCCTTTATTCAAATTTTCTTTGTAGCAGTCCTAATTATGACCGACTGAACAATTAGACAATCAGAACTTATATTGTAATAAACCACATGGTGTCAACATAATGTGCAAGTATGATTACGTTGTCTTTTAAATCTTATTATTATTATTATTATTATTATTATTATTATTATTATTATTGCAAATTCAAACTTCATGCTGAGATCTGAATGAGTTGAATGGTATTCAGAAGGAAAAACATTAATTATGTTTCAAGCATTGTGGTCTGCATCTCTCTCTCTCTATCTCTCTCTCTCTCTCTCTCTCTCTCTCTCTCTCTCTCTCTCTCTCTCTCTCTCTCTCTCTCTCTCTGGAATTTAAGAAAAAACAGCTTTCAGGTACAAATGTATCACCATGTATCTAAACAGACAAGCAATATATTAACTTGACCGATTAAAATGGTATTTTAATAATTCTAAAATGTGATTATATAAGAGTAAATGTTACATGAATGTAGTACTCTTCAACATTGAGATCTTTTTCTTTAATCATTAACGATATCTATTAGATATTGGGGCTAATATATTCAATGTATACTTTATACACGGTATTTTAGGATTAATATAGGCCATCAACAACGTGAATTATGCTGATTTTCTGCTTTTAATTAAATGGTATTTAGAAAAAACTTTTATGGATACCAGGTTTATCAATTTATCTGTTCATTTTAACAAATGTTGTGCTTTATCTGCGGAGAAACTATTAAATTTCACAACATAACTTTTTTACTGCAACCAGTAAGAATATCTCTTTTACCATATACATTGGTCGATATTAACTAGCGAATACTATTTATATACAAGACTTAGGAAAGCAGTAGTTAATCAGATTTCTTGTCTGTTTCATCTTGCAAAGTGTAATGGTCTTATTTAGTATGTCCAAACACTTAAGGTACCTGTAGACGTGGGATAAAGACAGTAAGCGCATACATGTGCAAAAGTAAGATATGGCATAAGATGTAAAATATGCTCTTGAAACAAATGTTCTAATCCATTGTCGGTGATCAATTTGACCATTAATAGATTAACCTTTTTTATTTCAGCCATTTCTTTCTTAACAATAATTTTGTTATTACCAATCTGTTTGCAATATGTTGCTAAAACAGATGAGCGTGATCCTGTTGTATGTCACCATTGGCAAGGACATATAAAAAAATAAGCGCATACAACCTTCGCTAATTAAAAAATATCAGTGTATATGCTTTTTCCCCACATACTATAAAATTCCTGTACTTGCTTGTTGGATGCCAAACTATAAACAGCATAGAGCAACATCTTCTGTTGCATGTTACATTGACAAATCCTGGTCAATGCTATTCATTGTACTTGAATTGTAAGGAAACAACATAGATCATGATCTGCTGGAATGTTACTTGATGGCAGATCCATGGTCTGGAAATCATACAACTCTTCAGCTTGAGTTTAAGCTGCGGTTTTTGTTTTGACCAGTCAGAAACAATGTTACATTTGAAGGTTCATTCTGATTGGCTGATAGCGGAAAGTAAATCTCAGACTTGAGCATACAGTTTTATGATTTTCCAGGCCTCATCTTTGCAGTTCACAGCAGGTTATGTGTTTTACACAAACAAATATGTTACACTAAAATTGATGCAGGTCCTAAAATTTGTTAATGCAGTTATACTGTCAATATATAAAAAATCATACATCTACACATGTCCTTTGGATAGCTTAGTTATACAGAAGTGGCCTTGTTGATTAATATATACATGCTTGGTTGGTTTTGATCAGCATAATGTAGATGATCGTACCTTTGCTATGGACATAATTATACCATTACAGTTCAAAATTCTTTCATGCACAGATTATGAAGGTCCTTTCTGAAGATAAAATAACATGAATATTGGTCAAGTGATATTCTGTATTGTACACGACAAGATTCTTTGATGTTACTGACATTATATTTTTTTTATTTTTCTTTACACAAAGCAGATTTAAATTATGTTTAGTTAGTTCTTGATGTATATTTTTTCCATGTTTATTATTGTGAAAAATTATACAGCATGTAATTTTCGACCGAGATGTGAAGCATTGTTGTAAAATATATGCTGAGGAATGTCCTTTATTAGCTTTGACTTATTTGTTCTGTGACACTAACCATCACTTTATAACTGGAAAATACAATTAACGGTCTAAGAAAAATTTATTGTTCTGGAGGACATCCTCTTTGAGTGAAAAACCTAGTTATAATAATAATAATAATAATAATAATAATAATCTGTATTTATAGATAGTAAAACAATTAGATATCAGTTAATGTCACTTGATGCCTCACACTAGCTTAGAGACCCATACATTTTATTGTTAAAAAATAGTAAAGTGGTAATTAATTCCTTGATAGATAACAAAGCAAAGAGCGAATATATTGCCAAAAAAGAATACAAACAGACAAAATGAAACAGCAATTATCCGTAATACCTTGCTTGTATTTATATTCTTGTAAATTAAGAACAGCCTCAACAGTTAATGGTAAACAATTCCAGATCATTGCACCAGAGTACTGAAAACTTCTTTGTGAATAATTATGTATGTGGGTTTGGAATATAAAGTTTTGGAATCTGAATGCACAGTTTCAAAATTATGAAATTTGTTCCGAAATTATTTTGAGGCAAGGTGTAACTTTGCAGATTTGCATTACATACCGAGACTTGCGAGATAATAGGAAATAGGAAATATTTTAGACATAATGGGTTTGTTATGTATGATGTTTATATAATATTATAAATATTTTAGGAAATTATAAATGTTTCTTCCCTTTAATATTTGCTTAAATCTTAATGTTTATCAGGAAAAACATGTTTAACTAGTGTCCTTGAATTAGGTTGTTTTGATCAATATGTTTTCTCAATTTGAAGGTCAAGGTTGAATTTTGTTTACATGTAAAATTACATTAAGATGACTCATATTCTAGAACATTCTGTCATGTGACCAATCTTTATATATGCCATGTTTGGTGGACATTTATTCAGTTTTGACATTACCATCAGTCTTGTAAAGAGCTATTACAGTTGTGAAAATTCATTCCAAATTCTAAGAGAGGAATTATTTTAAATATTCATTGGATTATAACAGTGCTCATAAACTTTTGGATTTTGGATTTTTAATTGATGATTTTGGAATTTAAGTGAACTTATTCAGAGATATTTTGGAATACTTCATTTTGACATCAGCACATCAAGATTTCTAGTACATCAGGACTTTGGAGACCATTAGCACATCATAACATTCAAGGACACCGCCGTGAATTCGGAACATTCTATATTTAGGACTTGTGATTAGAACAATCATTCTTATTGGATTATTAGGCTTTCAAAACACATTACTGTAAGTGACTTTTTTGATTTTTCATTTTAATTATCTAGTAATAAATTGCTTGTTGATTTTTACTTGATTTGTTGGTTTCACTTTCTTTCTGTTACATTTTTCTTAGACCATAGAGTCGTAACAGGTTTAGGAAATTTTACAAATGTATGACAAATTAATTATCTGAATTTGTGCTTAGTGATGTTTCCTTGCTTATGGGATAATGTGCATATTACTATCACAGATGAATTATAGATGTAATAGTGTATGTTATTGTCCTGGTCCTAATTTTGGTCAGCTTAACTGATTTTTAAAAATCACTTATTAATTTCGTTGATGATAATGATGATTATGATATGTGAACTTTCATAAACATTGAATTTGATACATACCTTTATTTGTCCCTAATTTAGTAGACAATCATATATAGATAGATATCCATGTAAATAAAGAGAATACATTTCTATTACAACAATAAGAATTTTGTGAATTGTATTATTTTTTATATTTTCTCGCTTGTTATTGAGTCAATTCCTTCTATATCACTCCATTGTTTAAAATGCACTTTATATATTCTCCATTCTGTCAGTATGTACTTAGGGAAAATAGTGCTCCTATGGATCACAAATGTAGGACACAAGTGCTCAGATGGAAAGACTCAGAGTTGAGTACTCAAAATCTTGATAACTGATAACAAAAATTAAATAGTTAGAACTGTAGAACATGTCCTTAGACCTTTTAAAAATGTGGTTCACAATATTAATGTGTTATTGTAACTCCCAAATTGCCACCGTGGTTATTACCCCCCCCCCAATACTATTTGATGTTTGCCATTACGAAAGTTTTTCTACCAACCTACTCATTTTTCAGAGTAGATTCAATGAAATCAGAGCCTGCTATCATGGTCATAAATCTCTGTATACATACGGTTTGAAAGATGGAGACAATGTTACAGGCACCATTGCAACACACCACAGCACCACTTGAGCTAGTTACTGGATCAAGCCTCCATTTGTATGGCAGAAATTACATACTCGAATCTCTTCTACATAGATACCTCTAAAAAAAACAATTTTCAACTTTTCAGAATCTCTTTCCACACTGATAGATTTGCAGAACCATATATTTGACAACTCATTATTATCCCAGATTTTGCAAAAACATTATTGGCTCATAAAATCTGGAAACGTTGGCTTCCTAGTCACATCAATCAGTCAATAAAAGGAATAAAGCAGCTTCAACTACCATGCAGTTGTCCATTACCTAGTGGATAATCAACATATTGACTTCAAATAGTTTGTAAAACGAAACATTATGTATACTAAATATGTGGAATGATAACTCAACAAGCAATTTTGGAACGTGTCAAACCAGTCAATGGACAGTGGCATCCCTAATTTAGAACAAATCACATGTAAGTTGGTATTGCGCTGCTTGCATACAGGATACATTCCTGACCTATGCATACCTCCTGAAGGGGGAACCTAGACCAAAGTACATACCTTGCCAGTGTCCGCTGACAGTGGAATACATTTTTGGAAGGATCAGCTTCCACCTCGTGAGACATAAGCTTTTTGATGTGAACTTAAGAAGTTTTTGATGTGCCATCAGAGAAAATCTTGGACTTTTTAAAAGAATGTAGTTTACATAACAAATATTGACATTACATATTTAAGGATTTTCTTTTAGTATTTTCCTTTATTTTGTTGTTGTTGTTGTTTTCATACTTTTAGAAGCATTTTAACATTTTCCCCTTCTATATCTTATCTTGTAGAACTAAATATTTACGCTTATTTGGAAGGATTTATTTTCATTAAAAAAAACTTTAATAACAACAATACATTATCTGCTATTATTGTATTGCTATATTTTTCTGGTGCTAGTCCTCAGTCAAAGTACATTATTGTCTCCTCCAATTAGTAATTGAAGGGTTATAATAAATTATCCCAGTCTGATACCATAGTCCACTTCTGACAATCGGAATATCTTCCTTCTTTTCCTTGGACACTGTGCATTTATATGTGTCTCTCAGGCACTCAACACTTCGTCAATTTAGTCATCTTTCGGCATTTCTACTGTCAATCGTATCCTTTTTGGTGTTGTATTTTGTTAATTTCTCTACAGCCCTTGCCTCTTTTTCGTATATCTGTGACCATTTTCATTGATTTTGAGGGATTTAAATGCATTGCTAGTGAATTACTACCTCTTTTGTTTCATCCATCTAATTGTAACTGGTTTCAGGGTATCTATTTCCTATCCTTTTGTTGTTTCATTGCATTGTTTTATTTATATATTTTCCTTTTAGCATTCATAATGTCTCAGGGGGTTGGCAAATGTGGGCATAAAAGGCAGCATGGGACATCCACAAAACCTGTCTTGCGTGCATGATATGTGTATGCACGGACGGTTGCCCCATTTGTTGTTTGTGGCCCGATTAGGTTTTTTGACTTGAAGGAAAATCGCCGGATCTATAGGGACAGGAAGAAGGGTTCTACTTCTTCCTCTTATTTTTAGGAAGCCCTCCCCCTTCCGTTCCTATGAGCGGGCTACGACACTTACCCGTATCGGCTGCAGCTACGGCACTTCCCGATATACCGAACTTGCGTGCGGCTACGGCACTTACCTGTTTAAGGAGGGCGCCAGCTTCAGTGAGAGAGGTATCCTGATTTAGGGAGTCGCCCGCTTCCACTAAGGGGTGATCTCTGAGAGAAGGATCTTCGACACTTCTTGGCGTAGGGTGGTCGCCAGCACCAAATAGTGAGCCCTACATTCCCAACGCAAGGGAAATGCGGTCGTTGTCTCGATTTAGTAGACGTCAAATTAAAACAATCTCGTTCGACGGAGTCGTGTTCCACGAACAGACTCTCCAAAAAGGTCAACATCATATGACCGGGCAATGCCCTGTCACCGGGTCACCGGACACTAGGGAATGTGTCCAGTGACAGTCATAGCAGATCTGTCATCAGTCACCAGGTACCGAGAACTGTGGTACAGTGACAGTCATAGAAGGTATGTCATCGGGTACCGGGCGCCGGGAAGTGTGCTTTGGACACTGGTCACCGTGCGATCTCACAAGTGACATCTACCGAGTTTCTGTCACCAAGCAGCTACCACCAGCCGTATGTCGATTACTGGGTCTCAGGTCACCTATATCGGAGCAATGAGCGGTAGTCACAAAAAAACGAAGCCCCAGGCACCGAACAGCAATCCCCCCAAGCCAACCTTTCCCTGTTACCTTTCAATCCCTATGGGGAATGGACTTCGAGTTACGAGAACAAGTCCAAAGGAAGGGATTGTGTCGATAACCCTCCCTTTCCGATTTTACCCGTTCAAACCCTACAGAGCTTGAGTCGACCATGTCTTCTTTTCTGACCACGTCACAGTAGATGACTTTGCCGTGGCTCATTGAATCGGTGGACCGGGAACGCTCTAGGTCTTTGCCGCCTATTCCAACATCATTATTGAGGAAAGGGAATGGGAACCGTCACTCGACGTCTCCGGTGCAGAGAGGGTAACGCCAATCGCTTTTTCCAGGGAGAGAGGATCAAAAGGCTGGTCCCGTATCTTCCCACTCGTTAGGAAGTTTCCTTCTCCCAAAAAGGGGATGAGACGAAGTAATCCTGTCTCTCACCGAGATCGAAGACAGAACGGCGAACTGTCGATTTTTGTGGACGCAGACGAGTTCCAGGAACAGCTTATCACTCCCGATCCTTCTCATAAGTTGGGTTCTCCTTCTTCGTCCCACTCCTTGGTTCAGGTGACGGAGGAGGAAGAGATGGAAACTTTTAATAAGGCGGTAAATGAGGTTTATCACCTACTTTCTCTAGATCTGTGTCCCAAGCCTTCGGGATCTTCGGAAGCCAGGATTTTCTCCAGTTTGGAAAGGCTTTTCGTGGTACAGCCCAAGTAAGACCAGCTGTTGCTCGCTCACTCGGTGATGGCGAGGGAGCTTGCAAAGAAATTGTCTTAAGGCAAAGAAGAGGCCAGACAGAAGAAGGAGAGGTATCGCCACTCTTCTATGTTTTGGGCCCTGGTCTAATCCAATAGGTACAGGATCCATTAGTCAGCCTGGCCTCTTAATCGCCTTACTTTCAGGTGTTGATTTCGGTAGATACCTGGACCCGTCTCCTCGTCAAAGCTCTTGAGGCTTTGGAACTGAAGGCACAGACACCAGTTACCATATCCTCGCACGCTGACCTTTGGATACATCCTTGATTTTTCCGGGATCACAGCTCCAGAAACTAGTCTCTCGCTCGTTGATGCCGAGGTGGAACCTCTCGTTGGTTCTTTGGTTGCTATCTAATCCTTCTTATGAACTCTTGAGTGACGCTTCCTTCGAGAATTTTAAATTTACAAAACAGTCTTCCTCCTCTCTCTAACATCGGCAAGGAGAAGGAGTGAAATTCATGCTTTGTCAGTGGATAAATATTGTTTACATTTCAATGGTAACTATGATTCGGTCTCTCATCTTTGCCAACCGGGATTTCTGGCCAAGAATCAGTACCTTCGGTAGCCCCTATTTTTATTTAAATCTCATGTCTTAGTCGTATATGTGTTGGGGATGATCAAGAAATACTCCTTTGCCCAGTTAGAGTTTTACGGTAAAATATAGCCATATCAAGAGGAAATACAAAGTGTCGTAACCGTTATTACTCCTTTTAAAGTCACTTCTCATATGTTTGTAACTACAATCAATTGGTGGATTGTTCGGACAATTAAAAGAGCTTATCAATCTCACTGAACGAGATCTTTCTTGCATGAACATCAAAGCCCATGAGATCAAGGCTATTGCTGCATTTTGGGTCTCTTTGAATCATTCCTCTTTGAATGATGTCATGAAACCCGTCTTCTGGCGTTCTCATTACACTTTCTCGTCATTTTATCTTCGTTCAATGACGCCATAAAGTGAGTGTATTGATACTTTGGGTCTAATTGTATCAGCCCAACAAGTGGTCAAGCCATTGTCCAGTCGGCAGTTCACTTGACTGTTTATCTGAGGCAATCTGCCTCTCACCGGGCTGGCAAAGTCAGCAATACAGTAATAGCAAATAATGTATTACTGCTATTAAAACGTAGTTTTATGGAGAATCATGAGCAAGAATGTGGGGTGAGCTGCACTGTCAGCGGTGTCTCTCTGGAGTACGACGTTGCGACCCATGCAGAAATCGCACTCATGATCAGGCTACAGTACATGGGAAAAGTGGCTATATTGTACAACCGAGTGCAGTGCCATGGCAAGATGGTGCTCAACAAGAAAGACCTCGTGTGGAATATCAACCTCAACACTACAGCAAAAAGCATGAAGACGATTGATTTGCTCGTCGATGACGCTGCGAGGAGTGCTGCGTTTGCGCGTGATACGGACAATTTCTACAACCCTCTTATCAGCAAGGTGTTGGTGACAATTGAGCGCGTCCAAAACTTGATATATGCCCAAGGGCAGCTGAGGTACCAGCAGTGAGAAAAGACCCTAAAGATAATGGCGAGGGAGTTTATCACGGACACGGAGCTGCCGTCGCTTGAAATTGGCACCTTCTACCTATGTCCTTGACACGAGGTCGACGGAAGACCATACACTCCACGGGTCAAAAAGACGTTTAAAAACTCAATCGAAGGTGTAACGCTGCAGATTTTTAAAAAAAAAACCATCCCCCTCCCCCCCCCCAAAAAAAAAGGTCCAGGGGGCAGGCGTGTTGAACGTGTCATGGACGCGCCACTCAGTATAGAGAATGGATAATTCAAGTCGGCCATCTACTAGCTTGCACATCATAATGTACATCTAGACAGCGCCACGATCGTTATTTTATCGCCACCATCTGCCCTACTATACGCATGAACAAGGCATACGAGAGGCCGTGAGCCCGCTGGAAAAAAGAAAAAAAAGAAGAAAAAAAAGGAAGAAATATTTCTAGTCAACTCTGGGGGATATGAGCTGGATGGCCTGCTTTGTGTACTCGCTAAAAGTTCGAGGAAACAACCACACTTTTTCTATTCGATGATTACTCCTTTCTTTCTAGCGTCCGGCATAAGGAAACGGCCCTTACTAAGCTCGCGTATGTCAGCAGCCATGCGGGCATTAGCGTCTTGGTTATAATACAAAATTACAACGCCGTTGACCGTGATTCCGCGAGCAGACCTCGCGGACAGCCTCTTCTATTGTAAGGACGAATGATATTTATGTACACGCTAAGAGAAAACAATATCACTGAAGCCGAGCGTCGAGCAGAGGCCTATGAGTTTCTTAGAAAGAAGAGTTGTGACAAGTTACTCTTGCGCACAGACCCACCAGTATTATACCAGTTTGTCCACGGCCCGACAGTGTAATGTGGTGGATTAACATGTATTATCTATAAGCTACTTAGAGTTAAGCGCTGAACCAGCCATATCAAGAACTTCATAAGAATCATGACCGTTTCAAGTGATATGGATGTTGACGAAATACTATATCGATTGACTTCAGAAATGTACAAGTCGGCTAACGCCAATTACACGATTCACGACGTATGCTGTGTTAAATCAACACAAGCACGGCAGCGTGACCGCCTTTTTTGGAGTTAGTGGCTGCTGGCGCAGCAAAAGAATACATAGGCCGACCTCTTACATTTGCGGGTCTTATGAATATGATCAATGAAGAGGTGGCAAAGACCCATGCTATATACTACGCTAAACTTGGAACAAGGACGACCGCTTCTAAAGGATCGTCTCTGCCCGGACTGTACTCATCAGTTGTAAGTCACCTTCTGCCTATCAATAACCGCAAACGTCCTGTGAGTGACTTGGAAAAGGATTCACTCATCCAGACTTCTCCGGCAAACATTAGCAGCCATCTTTACTTTAGGTACGGTGCGGTACTAGAACCCATTGCAGCTGGCATGATTTCCTACAGACATGTCGATTTAAGAAGAAACAACAAGAAATTACAAACACAACCGACGATGGATGCGTCAGGAAAGGCGACTACGCAACCTGTTCAGGAAGTAACATAGGTCACAAGGTTAAACACCCAGGTATAGTTGCTGCTGATCAAAGGCTTGCAGAAATGGTGAAACAATGCCATGTTGAAGAAAAAAGCGGATACTGCCGACACGCACGCCGATAGTGCAGAGGAGCAGAAGGCTATGCCATCTTAGGTTCTCTAGGGCGGACTGACCTTGATATCTGGCCTTCTTTACACCTCATCTGGCGCGCCAACAGCAGCACAAGTGTGAGTGCAAGAGCAGCCCAGAAAAGCAACGTCTGGAGACAAGCCAGTATCGCAGGTGTCCGCAGCATCTATTAGACATATGCCTGGCCCTTTTATATGGAATTGTAATATGTTTGTAAGAAACAAAATAAGCTTGTTCAAAACCGTGCAAGATGTCTCCACCACTGTACACCGAGGACTTTGGAAAGTTCGTGTAGCACTTAGCTGTATTCGGCGGCCTCCCTGGGGGTATTCGATGATTGCTAAAGAGTTATCAAGATGAAGCCAGTCGACCTGGGCCGATTCCACCTCAAAGACGACGCATAGGTCATTATCACTGTAGCGCTGAGCCTCTGGACGCAGGACATGCTAATTAAATAAGACATCATTCCCGCTAATGTCATCAGATCAACATTGCCTCTGTTGCTATCATGCTCGGCAG
Source organism: Margaritifera margaritifera (assembly GCA_029931535.1). Taxonomy (NCBI): domain Eukaryota; kingdom Metazoa; phylum Mollusca; class Bivalvia; order Unionida; family Margaritiferidae; genus Margaritifera; species Margaritifera margaritifera. Next base: position 49,131 of record JAQPZY010000136.1, read on the forward strand.
GATTGTTCTGAATGCTCTCGCGTTTACCCATTCAAACTACCTATTTTCTATATAAAATCCTAAAGATGCCGACACCGAAGGCGCCAGTCACGACAACGCACTGGAAGAACTTGAAGACACGCAGGCCAAGTACTCCTGCAAGAGCAACAAACGTCTCGATGACCTTAATGAGCAGTACGCATATAAGACTTTAATAGATGCCAGGGCTGCATTGCGCGAGTACTACCTGGTGACAGGCGGAAAAACATAAGATTTCTGACTACTACACACCCTCATCAGAGCAACAACAACAACAACAACAAAAAGAGATGATGTTTGTCGCCCGCGGCGACGGACGGGGTGAGGGGGTGCTCGCCGCCGTCTATATTGCCTATAAATATTTCTAGCTTGCTCTAGAGCAGAGCTAGCTGTGAACAAGCTTTTTTTTAAAAGAATATTTCTTTCTTGATAGGTCGGTTGGAGGCTGATCCGGCTACTTGCATACCTGCGTGATGGCGCTTCACATAAAACTTACGTCCATATTCTAGAGCCCACGAGGATCTTGGCGTGAAAGCGGTGCAGTCAAAAAGCTTGCCTTGGCCGCTTACCTTGGGCTAGGGCATGGCTCACCAGGCATGCCGTTTGACAGATATACCAACCAGAGCCACGGTATGTCTCCATCCACATATTCGATGAGTACAGACCAAACGCAGTTCACCAAGCCGATCTGCTTTATCTATCGCATAAGTTTGCGCCAACATTGGTTGACGTAACATCTCGGTTCAAAACCGCAGAGCCACTGACAGGGAAATCAGAAGCAGAAGTGGCATCTGGGCACTCTCGCATCTACGAACGCAGACTGCTTATGTGGCATTATATAGAGAGTTCTTAGGCGCTGTCTCCCAACTGTTGGTGAAACATGTTATAACCATGCGCTTGCTGAGAGGCTTTTTGGTCACCAATACGCACAAGAAATGTTGTTGACGTCTGGTGTGCGTTCGCGGAAGTGAGTGCGGCGGCTGCCTGTGGTCAGATCTGCATATCCATAACAAACTTTTGTGATCCATTGAGAAATATTTATCAACAGGTTTCTCTATAATTATTTGTGAATCATCTTTTGACTAATTTATTTTCTTTTGTAAATTGCAAAATTTGATTTGGGCTACCAGTATCAGACAAATAAAACTTAGTAGGCATGTTTGTATGCATGTGCAGATGACCTAATTAGATTTTCATGCCACTTAAGCAATATTTCGAATTGGTTTAAAATAAATTTTCTACTTGTTTGATGCAGATTTCTTTGGCTGCAGTGGGGGCATGCATGTTTTACAAACAACAGCACAAATATGTTTTTTGAAATATAGGTAGAATATAATTTTCATATATAAGGCCACCATACACAACAAATTATGTTTTAACTTGACCCATTTAGTATCTTCAAAGGATAACACTTCAAGATAAGCAAAATTTATAGTCTAATACCTGATTGTTACTCTTGACTTGAACTTACATGAAAGTGATAAGATATTATTTGGTAACTGTTAAATAATTGAAGATTTTCTGTATTGGACTTTTGGGACGAAATATTCCAGGAAAAGTAAAATGTATGAATAAAAGCTTCCAATTAATACGGCTTTCCATTGTTTCATACAATCCAAGCACCAACAACATAGAAAATAGCAAAGGTGCCGGTAAACCGTTCAGCTTTATGGGATACAAGATGCAGCATTTTAACCATTAACAATTATGAAAAAATGACATTGTACATGAAGAAATTAAGAAAACATCAACAACTAATTAAAATCGATGGCTGATCGTTTATGATGACCAATCATTGGTCTTTACAAGGTTTCATTATATTCCCAACACCGGTAGCTGTTAATCCATGAAGATCCTTATGGGATTTTATCTATGTATTCTTTTGACAGTTTATTCCTGCTGATATTGGGACTCCAAATTTTACAGG